>CM067223.1:58576216-58740465 GCA_034190945.1 Octodonta nipae
TATATTATAATATATTATATATATATTATAATATACATATTTATAAATAATGCGACAAAACCATTGAAATCGTATGCTGCGTTTTCCCGCGACAGGCAGTTTGGCCCAGACCGCCACCAACGTTAATTTGTTCGCTTTTTCAAAGGATGGTGTTTTTTATTGTTGATGGTATTCATAAGTAATTCATAGTATTCTCCCAGATACCGAGGAATTTTGAGATGAACGAACCTATTAACCGATTTATACGTTTTTGTTTTCGTTGGCTATTAATTTTCTTTATTCAGGTGGTGTTGGATCGACCCGTCCCATCCACCTAAGATTAGGTAATTCCATAGGCGCGACTGAGTGCTACTGATGAATAGTTTTTGGTGGTTTGCTGATAGGAAATTCCAGTAATCGCCAGATCGAAAGCAATTAATAGTGCAAACAAGTATAAAAAGGTTGAAGAAAGCAAACACACAGTTAGTTCAGCCACCAGAGATTATTAAGTAACATAACATTTAACAGCAGTTTCATATTGTGTTCTAAAATGCCTTCAAATTGTTCTATTGATAGTTAAAATCCTAATAATTATGAACGTTGAGGGCGGTCTAAACAGATCTGCAGGCTCGGGATACGAGTTGGTTTTTTAAATTGGGGTATATGTAATTGGTATAATCTTTTTGGAAAAAATATGAAAAATCACATTTTAAATAAACAAGATTTACCTACTACATTGTTTATATTTTTAGATTTAATTAAAAATTCTTAATTTCAGAGTAATATTAAATTTTATTAAATTATTACGGTTAAAATGTGAGAAAATAATAATCAAACGCAAGTGTTATTCATTTTACTAATATACTAGTTGGCCCCGCCGGCTTCACACGGAACAGAAAAATTGGTGTTTAATTTTAATGCGAAAATTGTAAGAAAATCCTATAACCCGATCGGCGCGCCATACCGGGTATAATTATGTACCTAACCTGCCAGGCACCCATTCAAACCTCAAAAAGTTTCACCAAAATGGGTCCACTCGTTTAGGACTTGAAAAATATTATCCTACAACCCAATTGCAGCGCCCCCTACCGGGTCTAAGAAGAATATAGCAGCTACACCTTGATTGAACAATTTTCGTCAAATTTAAAAAAATAGTACAAAACAATATTAAACTATACATATAAACCTTTCTCTTGGTACACTCTATATGTTGATGAAAACAGCATGAAAATATGTTGCGTACTTGTTTTATATTATGTAGAGATAAATAACAGAGTAGAACACATTCCTAATACAAAATACATAAGATACAACGAATATGGAACACTAAAAAGAAAAAACGAAATTAGTAGAATGCCAGAAAATAGATGTCCAACGAAGATCTGGAATGGGGTACTCAATACTAGAAACAGGGGAAGACCAAGACGGAAGTGGAAACAGGATATATCCAAGTGTTTAAGTACTTTTTGGGAAATAACACCACAAGTCACGAAAAATTTTAGAAAACATATATCCAGGGTTGGAAAAAATGGCAACCATCTTTTTCTCGCTCCGCCGTTTGTCATGAAAGCACAATGAATCATAAAAATTTGGCAAAGAGCCTAATCTCATATGGGCCGCTGTATATTTCGCATTAAAACTTTATTTTAAATATGTAGTAAAAATGACTATAATGAGGTATAAGTTAAATTGACCAATTATAATGAATATTGTAATTTAAGTTGTTAGGTTGTTTTGTTCATTAGTATACAACTATGAATAGAAATTCAGTGACCGTTGAACATGATTTAGTTTCCGTTTACTTCAGTTGTTGAAAGCACTTCGAATTTAAAAATAATAGTTTTGGGTTACAGTATACGTTTATTTGTCGGCATTAATAAACTAAAGTTACAACAGCTTATCAACAAGAAACTCATATTTTTGACAGTAATATGTTTAATTTGGCAGATATCAATAATTTCAGTAACGCTCTTTATTTCAGATGGAAAAAACAACAGCCGATGAAAATTTTACGAAAACCTTAAACGAGAAAGAATGTTAATGAAAGAACTAGCTGCTAAAAACGATTCACTTTCTCAACTTGAAACATGATAGAACAATTACGAGGAAACCAACCAGACAGTGTCAAACTATTAGCAACCATGGAAAGCGATAAAATAGCTGCAGCTCGTGCTGTGCAACAGAATAAACATCTAAAAGAGGAGATGGAAAGTATGCAGGAAGTGTTTTTGAAATTGGTAAGTTATTTATGTTAATTCGGTCAACATAACATTGCATTAAAAGTTTGTATAAAGAAACCAATATAAAAATAGATGTGAAAGAAAGGCCAACAGAAAATGTTTTTATAAACAGAATTGAAGACTAGGCTGTTTATCTGTCCCCAATTTACCAAGTGTAGTAAATTCAAGAAAGAAAAATGCATTGTCCTATTACTTTAATTCTAAGTACGGGCTATGTTTTTGAACTTTGAATAGACATGACTAAGACATGTTTTCTAAATTCCCACACAAAACCATTTCTGTAGAACGTAGGTTTGGTATAAGAAAAAGTCAGTATCATGGTGTCTGGGTGATGTCACGTGTATGTGTATCAACTGTAAACACTAGATGATAATAATTTAGTTGTTTTTTTTGTGTTAAATATTGTAACGAAATTCCTTAAGCCGGCCCTGGTTTCATTCCAGTACGACACCGATCGCTATTCGGACAAAAAATTGTTCTCGAAATGGCTCGGCTGCTGTAGAATTGGTGATTGATGGTACGAGAGTTTTCGATGCAGGTTTTAAAAGGAGCGACCCATAATCGCGGCAGTGAGTTAGTGCAGCGAAGAGCTTATATGTAGAATTGTTGTTATGATATTTGAATCAGCTATTGTATATATTTGATGTAAATATAAGTTCTAGAAACTGGTAGTGAATATTAGTTTTTAAATTTTAATTGAACTCACGGAGTATATAACAATATGAACACATAAATAAACAGATTGTTTACTTTCTTCATAAGAAAATAATACGAAATAAATGTAGATTGATCACTTTGACATAAGTTCCATCTTTATTCCGTAGATTTTAAAATATTGCATAGTGCATAGTTTTGAAAAAGCTGCAAGGGGTTATGTTTTCTTATAAGTAAAGAATGTGAAATTAGTATCTCAACTGAAGCGCTCAAGGGATAATAGCAATAATTATTACTATTAGTAATTCCCTAACAACCGGGCCATGGGATAAGCTTTTGCAAAATAATTAAATTTGTTTTTATTTGGACAGAAGAGTATATGTACCAATTTTCACACTTCTCATCACTTTTTGTTTCTGATATATTGAATTTTGTTGAAAACAATAGATACCACCACTGCTCCCTATCCAATAATTTCTCGAAATAAACGGTAGCCTATGTTACTCATAGAGAGAGGAACTTTATATTAGTTAAAGGAATTTTAAAATTGGTTTAATACTTCCAGAGATTACCCCATTCAGACAAACAAAATTTACCTCATTATGTATAGATGAACAAAATTTCTTTCCAGTTAAGTAAGAAAGATTTTGTGAAACATCCATCCTCAACATGTAAGAGTTTCCAGTTTTGTATTTTTCATTTCCATTCTTAACTGTTTTTTACATTCCATTTTATCTCGTACTGATACCATTTATAAAGTTAGTGCTTACATTGTTTTTTTTCTAATGTCAACAATTTGTCTCTATAAGTGGAGATAGTAACTGTATGTACAACACCTAATTTATATTACAATATTCTTTCAGGATAATGATAAAGTGGAGCTGACCGAAAAGTTGAGTTTAGAGCAAGCTGATAAAAGGGAACTTTTGGAAAAACTGCAAAAAGTAGAACTTCAAGTCCAACGATTAACTGATGCCATAGAAATTAAAGATCGTGAATTATTCTCTTTAGAAATAGCACTGCAGAACTTAGCAAACAGGTACTTCAACATGAACAACTTGCTGATCGACTGAGGCACTATGAAGCACAGGATAATTCGTCACATATACTGCAGTTTGAACTTCAAGAAGCGAAACAGACAATAGTAAAGCTTACAAATGAAATAAATATTTTGAAAAATAAAATGAATAATACAATTACTGATAGCTCTGAGAATGCCAGTACAGTGTTAGAGGATGCAGAAGATGAGCAAACTCAAGGAAACTATAAAAAGGTTAGCAGTCAAGATTTGACATTTGAGAAGGCAGACCTCATTGACGGTGACAACAATAACCTTTCTGATAGAACATCTCACGAATGTAGTAGCCTCGATAAGGATGCTGCTATGAAATGTTTGGAAGAAAAAATGTAAGAAAACAATGCAAGAAATTGCTGACCTTACTGAAGAAAAACTGAGACTTGAACATTTAGTTCTTCAGTTACAAGGAGAAACTGAAACCATAGGAGAGTATGTTGCATTATATCAACATCAACGGATGGTATTGAAACAAAAGGCTATCGAAAAAGATCAACAACTGAAACAACTTGCGAATGACAGAGAGCAGATGAAAACGAAACTTGAGAAGCTCAACGAACTTATTAAACGACTTGTTTTAGAAAAAGGCCAAGTCCCGACAGAGCTTTTACAAGACCATAAAAGGTTAACTAGTCAAAGTGATCATTTTGTGAAGAACATTCTAAACTTCACGAAGAAATGAATAAAATTTGCGATAGTGATTCTATAGAAGGACACACTAACGAGAAGTCAGAAACGGCTGAGAGAATAATAGAACTTTTGTCAGAGATAAAAAACAGCAATTTGATTCAAAACACTGAAGATTTCCACCACTGCGCTTGGTGTTCTGGCAAGCTTATTACTGTATAAAACCTATATAAATAAATGCATTTTTATATTGATAGGTAAGTCATCTATTAATTATTGTGGGATAATGAATTCATTTGGAATATTTCTGATTTGTTTCAGATCACAGTTTTTTATATTAAGTACCTTAAGTGTAACTAAAACTAATGAAAGATATAAATTCAAATTATTACAATATAATTTATATTTGTTATAAAAGAAATAGCGTTTTTTTTATTCCATAATACATTTCATTGTTGGTAATGGAAATTGTGAAGACATAAAAACTATTTAATGTTATATTTTTAAATGTCATTATTATAGACAATAACATTTCTAACTTGAGAAAAAACTTTCATAAAGCATATTTATTGGTAATTTTATATTTTGGAAATTATAATTCCTAATAATTTTTGTAATAATTGATAAAATATTGAAATTTTTAAGGCATTTGTTCAATACATGCATTGTTAAAATTATAATTATTTACTGTTGACTTATGACTTGCTGTGTACAGTATAAAATACATTATTGAAATAAAAATTTTGTTTAGATTTATTTTTTTTAATATCTGTTCCATATTCTGTTGTCCATTGAATGCAAGACAATATATTATTTCTAATCGGGAACCTTCATCAGTTACGCTTCCTTCAGGTGATTGAATTCTCGAATAATTATTTATGTATTTTATACATATAATTGACTTTAAAATTTAATGCGAAATGAAGCAATAGTGTATGAATATTATCAAATGAAATTAGTGACATTGTTTTAAACGCTCTATAGGTAAAGTAAATACCGATAATAAGCCCCGAGAACTTTTTCGATTAAACTCTCAGATTGAAGGGTCTTTAATTTTTATAATATTTAAAAAAGAACCGACTTCAACAGGCTTAAAATAAAAAAGTTTAGAAATTGTGTGCAATCAATAACTATTTTCTAACATTTTTTTTTAAATCTGATTTAAGGTACAATTCTATTGATTATTTTAGCGTATTCTTATCTCCCCCTCTTTATCTAATTTGTATTTTTTTATATTATGCACATATTTTTTAACTTTTTTATTTGTTTTAAAGTGGGTTCAAATAAACCACTTTCTATAATAATACTTTACACCCTGTATATGTTTCTGTGTATTAGTCACCCAATATAAATTATCAGTCTATCATTTTCTGAATCACCCTGTACAACTATAATTCAACTCTACTCGATGTTGCTACCGCCCTGTATAAGTATTAATCCTCTCCACCCTATTTTTCTATTGTATAAATCACCGAAAACAAAATAAGGATGACTCAAGGAGCTAAATAATTAAGGGAAACTACTGTTAAATCAGGTATCAAATCAGTAGATATGAGGTGAAAATACTTAAGCATGACCAATGCATTGCATAATGATTAGTATATGGAACAAGTGATGGTTTCTGTACTTTTGACTGAAGTTTAAAAAAATATTTTAAAATGATCAATATGTCAATATCGTTACAGTTTTAGAAAAGATAAAACATATGAATAATCAAAAAACCTTCAGTAATTGAAAGTTTCTGATTTGATCTTTCAAATCCTGAAACCTTATGAAAAAAAAATAATAATAATATGATTGGTTTTGTACAATCTTGGGCAGATATATTCAACTTTATAATAGACATTGCTTGTTAATAACAGTTAACTCTGTTATGAATCATGTTATAAGGTGTAAGTTTAGGACTATGCAAAGAAACAAATTTAAACTTGATTTTGTACGTTCTTTATTTTGCAACTGACAACCGAATGCTTTCAGATAAATTCTCAATATTTTATTCTTTATTACATCTACAATAAAACACCTATATTACAATTTGTTGAGTCAAAAGTACTTTACTCCTACTAAAATAATTTCCTACATGAGTTTCAAACATATTTAGAGGTGTTATCATCAAAAGATACCTGTTGTTATTAGAAATTCTATATTGAGGTTACGTCAATGTGATAAACAAATTTGTTGGCAACGTTGCACGAAAAATTTATCGTGGTGTGAGGAACGTATGTCGTTTCAGGATACGCCAAACAGAAGATTACCGAAAGCGATTTTGGTTGTTTGAGACAGAATAATTATGTAAAGAGATAAGTACAAAAAAGTATTACCCTTAAAAACAAAGGGCATTAGACATTTGCCTTATTTGTCTAAACCAGAGGTCGGCAACGTATGACCCGTGGGTCAACGAGTTCCGAAAATAAAGTATAAGATATACAAACATTTTCTTCTTTTTCCAAAAAAAAATTGTCGCAAAGTTATGAACGTACCAAATTGGAATCCAGTATAACCAAGGACTACTAATATAAATGTACCTGCCTGTTTACATTAAAAATGGTTGAAAGATCATTGCCGGAAAATAGTAAACAAATGCTTACGAGACGCTTACCGGTGCCAAACTTCTTTCAATTGTAACAAATAATACTTAAATCTAGGCATTCTACATTAACGCATTGCGGAATCGTTACGATTCATGTGGGGAACAGGCAACAGTACACTTTACCGACAGTTCGCTTTGTTTATGTTTGAATATGAGATTAATTTCAATTTTCGTATTTTTAGGGTGTTTTTGGTGTTGAAATCCGTGATTATCTTGTGTACGTGTAAAAAAAACAATAAAACAATGGTATTTCAGTGCTATATATGCAGGAAAACGGCATATTCGTTTGCCGAATTATTTTCTCATACAAATATATCTCTGTCTTCTAAACGTTGTTTGCGGCATATTCTTGATTACTTTTATGTTTTTTTTGGGCAATAACACCACAATAGAAATATATTGCATAAATACCAAACGTTTCAAAGTCTATTCTGTCAGAATGAAAAGTCGAAAAACCGTTTTCAATTTGTTACCTTTCTTGTAGTAAAAACTGGAACATTAATCGTCGTCAAAATGATGTGTCGGATAAGTTGTTTTTGACGAATTTAATTTTAAATGTCAACCAGGTTCGTCCAATCGTTATATACTAAATATAATTTGAAGGTTGATATAATGCTTATCGATTTGTCTATTTTGGATTTTCGTTATAATGCCGTGAATTGTTTAAAATGACAGTAAACTTAACTGAGTTTGGTTTATTCTTTAATGATGACAACTTAAGTGTTTAAAATATAGGTTTATTTGGTGTTAGGGTGCAAAACTGTTTTATTGCATTTGTGGCACACCAAAGGTTCCACAGCAATTCCATTAGTTCAATTGATGTAGAGGTGGTAATAGATAAAGTAACAAAATTAGGAGAAACAGTTTATAAAATCTAATTGGAAAAGGCAGGGGATAAGGAGACAGTAATGCAACACAAGCATAAGCTAAGGCAGATAAAGGAACGAATATATATATAAGCTAACAAAGGAAGAGCGGATAAATACAAAAAAACTCAGAAAGAGAGAACAGGGGAGAAGAGAGGTGAAAAAGGTAAAGTTGAGATATCAAAGAATTACAGTCGAAGGGATAACTGCACATAGTGGCTATACAGGAACGGGGATTATGGAGTTAGAGGGCACAACAAGTGGAGGAGACAACAGAAGATGAGTTGTGGGCTTTATGATTCAGCTCAAAGAATGAAAAAAACATATTATCCTTCAAGCCGATATCAGACCGTCTATGCAGGATAAGAATCAAGAGACAATAGGGGAACATTAGTATTGTTAATGTAGATGCAACGTTATGGATACAGAAAAGAAGAGAAAAACAATTTTACGAAGATTATAGTATGAATACGAGAGGATACCAAAAAGAGATATAATATGAATGCAAAGGTCAAGAAAGGAAACTCCTATGTAACGGTTCCGGGGAAACACAGTAAGCATGAGAGAGCGAACAATAACGGAGATAGGTTAACAATTTTTGCTTTGGAAAGACAAATGGTAAGAAGAAGTACAAGTTAAGACTAAATAACATACAGAAAGGTATATGGGCGTCTCCAGATGATAAAACAATAGACCAAATAGATCATGTAATAATCGAAAAGAAGTATATGGAGTACATAATGAAAATATAAGAGGAGCAGAGTGTAATTCGGACCATTTTCTGGTTAAGTTAACATGCAAAAAAGAATGGAATCTTCAAAAAAGAAAGGAATAACAACCGATAAAAAAAACAGTTAATTCAGCCCACCTACAAAGGGAAGATATTCTGAACTAAACAACCACCAACTGCGGATGTGGAGGAAATGTGAGAAGCTATGAAAACTGCAGTCAATAAGGGAAATGGTAACAAAAGGAACTACAGAACAGAAGAGGAAGGACTGGTATGATGCTGAATGCGAAGAACTAATGGAAGCGCTAAGAAAAGCTAGACAGGTACAACTAGCCGCAAAAAAACGAAGTCAATTTAGAAAGTTGCAAACAAATAAGAAAAGAGATGAAGAAATCATGTAGGAAAAAGAAAAAGGAGTTTAATGAAAAACGAATTAGGGAGATAGAAGAAAACTTCCAGTACAAAGAAATTAGAGCTTTCTACCAAGCATTTAAAAAAGTTGGGATAGGATACCAAAACCAATGTAAGCTCATAAAGGATGAGAAAGGGGAACTGATTAGCGATCCAGGGAGAATAATGGAAAGTGGAAGAAATACTTTAATACACTATTAAACAGTGAAGGAGACAGTCAAGAAATGCTGAACAACAGGAAGAAACTGGACAAGAGACGGATCATCCTACGAAAGAAGAAATAGAACAAAAGATCAAGAAGTTAAAAAAACAACAAAAGTCCGGGAGGAACAGGAATAACCGCAGAAATGTTAAGGTAGGGTATGAGCAGATGGGTACATGGGTTATTAAGAGAATATGGGAAACAGAAAAGATGCCTAAGAATTGGACAAAAGCAATTATATATCCTATTCACAAGAAATGAGACAAACTGGAAAGTGCTAATTTTAGAGGCATAGCACTATTGGAGACAAACTACAACGTACTGGGGCAATGCATTACAAGCAAACTAGGAGAGTACACAGAAGGAGAATTATGCGAGTATCAGGCCGGCTTCAGACACAATAGATCTGTTATAGACTTAAGGAATACAAAATAGCTGCTATGAATACAAAAACTCGCGGTACATCCTATTTGTGGATTTTAGACAGGCTTACTACCAAATAAGCAGAAAACAGATTTATAACGCGATGAGAGAACTGAAAATATCAAGATAATCATCCTCACACAAAATACGCTAGACTATAAACGAGGTAACATGGAAGGGCCAAAAGTCTTTTGAAGTGGAGCAGGGACTCAGATAAGCAAACCCCATATCTTCAACTTGATACTTGAAACAATTATAAGAAGTAAGGTTAAAACAGAAGAAACAATATTCAAGAGCGAGCATTTGCGGATGACGTAACAATAATTGCAAAAAATTAGAAGAATTAATAAGGATAGGAAGAATAGGCGAAGAAATTTGGTTGGGAATTAAATCAAGAGAAAACAACATATATGGTAATGGTAGCGATGAAGAGTAACACTGAATCAGAATTAAGAGTAGAAATAGGAGATAGACAAACATATAGATTTAAGAGGGTGAGGGAGTTTACATATTTGGGGGTCAGAGTCGAAGAAAATGGAAGATAGGATGCGGAGATTAAAGCAAGGATACCAAAAGGAAGCAGGTATTATGGAATGGTGAGGTTTTGATGAAATCCAAATTTGTTTCGAGAAAAACCAAAGAAACAGTATATAAAACAGTCATTCGAGCGACAGTTACATACGGAAGCGAAGCATGGGTTCTTAACACAAGACGAAGAGATGTTAAGGAACTTTACTGAGGCATAAAAACGGAAAATGGGAGGAGGAGGGGAACAAATGAAGAACAAGAGAACATATATGGTGGACCCAAAATATCTACTTTTGTAAGAGCCCAGTAATTCGGATGGCTAGGACACGTAGAGAGAATGACGTGAGATAGGATGCCAAAAATAATCATAAGCAGAAAATCTATAGGAGCGATAAGAAAAGGACGACCTCCCCACATAGCAACAATATTACGAGATTGTCACAAACTCCTTGTAATATTGTCAAGAATATTACTGCCAGAGAGCAGAAATATTAAATGTCCGCTAGTATTTTATCACAGTTATATTGCCAATAATATTGCAGCAGTATTCCTGCGATATTGAAGAAATATTACTTATTTACATATCAGTATGTAATATTTTGCTGTGGGTCGGAGAAAATGGCTGGACATAGTAACAGAAGATCTACGAAGAATAAAGCAATGGAAAGCCATGGTTGCCAATGAAATTCACGCCCTATGCCTTCAGGCCTGTTGTGCCTTATAAATAAAAAATAAATATAATCTTATCGTATGATTGAAGATTGCTATTCCAGTTTTGCTTAAAACAAAGTTTTTTTTTCTCGGTGAAAAATGCCCCAATTAGGACATATAAATGATCATCATTTCGCCAGTGACGTATCCAATCACTTCATCAGTTGTCATAATATAAAATAATTTGGTCAAGTGCGAGTTGGACTCGCATACTGACGGTTCCGTATCACGTTCAAAATTCTAATATTCCAGTTTCAGACAAGCAGGGAATGAGTGCATTTTCTTATATTTACCGGAATTTCTTTTATTAAAGGAAACGTTTTAAATTTATAAAAAATATATACATTGATTTTCCACACATAGACTTTTTATTTTATCTACTTCAGGATTCGCTTGATTTATATAAGAATACTATATTTAATTTTCTAATTTGGCCCCCAAAATTAACATTAGAGTTTTATTTTACTAATAAACTTTCAGGGAAGCCTTTTATAATCTACTGTCTGAATTTTAAAGTTCTGTAGAGTGGAAGATAAAGGGCAAAACAGGTCATGTTTTAAATTATAAATTATTAAATCTGTTATTCAAATTATTTAAAAATACAAATAAAATATATTTCTCATAATTTAATTAGTGTAGTTTCTAAAGTGGGAATTAAGTCGATGTTTAATATTTTTGTTAATAACTTTAAAACAAATGGTTTAAAAATATGATATATTTGTAATTCACATAATGAGCCTTTTATCTGATATATTACAAGGTGCATTTGAAAATTGATTTTTATTTTCCATTTAATTGTATATAATTTGTCCCTAAAATTACTATGGGGGTTTTCTAATAATTTTTCTTATAAATTTCAAGTGAGCCCCAGTACCCCTAATTATTTTCAAAATTTTAGGTAGTATGGTTTCGGAAATAAAGCGAGAAATGAGAATTTTTTATATCTTTATATTAATATATGTTGTAAACCATTAATTTTAAAAATATGAAAAATATATATTTGTATTCCTCATAATGAGCCCTTTCATTTGATGTATTGCATGATGCGTTAAAAAAATATTTTTTTATTTTCCGTTTAATTCTACAATTTGGCCCCCAATATTAATATTAGGAAGTAGTTTAGGAGAAAATTGCTGTGATGTAACAGAGGCAGAAATCCGGAGTGGTATTATAAAGGTATCCGTATATTGTATATAGGGAACCCTAAAAATCATTTTTTTGTTAGTGTCTATTGTTTAAATAATTTACTTCTGCGGATTTGCTGTTAAATCATCTCATTTATAGACTATACACTATTACTTAATTTATGGCATAACCAGTTGACTATTGACTTCTACGACAGTTAATATTCTCTATTCACTGCGTTAATTCGTATCAAATAAGCCTCCTCCAGCTTTCTGAATGTCGAACATTCAGCAGATGTTTTGGAAAACCTGTGCAAATTTAAAATGCCCAAAATTCTTCTAAACTTATAGATAAAACTAAAATAAAAGGTAATTTCATAGCTTCTGCCTAAATATAATTATTCTCACTGTAATATCACTTTTTAGACTTGTCTATGTATGTATAGGCTGATCAATTAAATATTATTGGCACCGAGGTGTAACGTTAGATATGTAAATATGAGATTCCATTGTCAACCTAACACAATTGACAGTGCCTTTCAAAAGTTTAGTCTTCTTCGAAACATACGTGAATAGAGGGATCACGAGTTCAAACCTCACTTAAATTTGGGATTGAAGATGCAGTTTTAACGAATTAACAATAAAGTTTTGGGAACCGATGGTATCTGTTTGTAAATTAACGGGTTTCGATGTTTTCCAGTTATGATAATTTCCATATTGATATCGGTTATAATTTAAACAGTGCATTATTATTACCGCTAAATAGCAATAATTGTCAAAAAATTATAGAATAAAATATTTAAAATTCATTCTAAAATGTATTTTGCATTGTACAATCAAAAGAAACTACTTTCTAAACCATTTAAAAAAAAACAATAAACATAAATATGCAGTTTTATTAAAGCAACGTCATTAAACTTGAATATGAGGACTTACAGGATGAGCACAAACAATCCCTCAAATAATCCATCAAATAAAGGGAGAGGGGTTGTGATGTAATGAAATGTGTAAGAAAATTCTATTTATGCAATTATAATAATACATTAAATAAATTTAAAAAATGCACAATAAAAATCTTATGAATTGAGTATTTAAACAATGTCTCTCTTAACGGATTTTGATTTTTCAAAATAGGTCTGAACGGCTTATATCAGGCTCCACATAATTTTGAAAATTTTCAAAATTTTCTGAAACTTCTGAAAGTACAATGGTTTATTGAACAACGCATAACATGGAAAAAGTTATTCTCACCTCTATGTTGCTAATTTCGCAATAATATTGTGTTTTTAAATGTTTAAACAACCATAATTTATCTTTTTTCGATTTCTTTCTGTAAAGCAATAAGTTTTCGAGTTATACGGAAAAATAAAGGAAAATTAAGGACACTTTTTGCTTTCTTACTAGAATTTAAAAAAATGTAGTTGTACTTATATACCTGATATAATTCCCGGTGAAAGTCATTTCAGCGAAATATTGCGATATTATGGAAAACATCCAACCCAAAACAAATACCACCTGACTCTATAGAAAGAACAAACGATGCTTTATTTTTAGGAACTGTTTGTTTTTTGGTTCATTTATCTATATATTTGAAAAATTCTTGATATCAAGCTATCTCACAAAATTATCGAATTGTCCTTGTATTTTGTACCACAAATTGTAATCGCAATTTCTTTGATGCGTTTTGGCTTCTTTGTTCACGTTTTGTGTAGACATTAAAACTTTATTCGAGTTATTATTCATTTTTGATTTCTCTGTTGATTTTTTTGAGAATGTTTTACAAACTGTTAAAGTCTGCATACTATCAAGAGTTCATTGTTTCTTTATTACTTTACATTTTTCCATACATTATATGAATAATTCCAATAGAGGTCACACGCTCATCATCTTACTTGTGTTAAATATAAACAATATTATATCTATTCCGGATATAAAACTGAAAATAACCAGTTCGTAGCTTGGTTTGGGATTTAAATGTTATCACTTTCATTCAAAGTTCAATTAAATGGTGATATGTGCTTCTTTGATGCTGACATATATCATTTTGAAAAATGTATTTCTGTTATCCAAATAATTCCTGGACTCTTAAATTTCTGTTTCAAGAAAGTATATTAAGCCATACATAATATAACGTATTCAAAATTAGGCTTAAACTGGCTTAAAATACTTATTTCTGTCTTTGACTCGCAAGTGTTCCAAATATCTCCTAAAACAGATAAAATTAATTTTTATCTAAATTGTCAGAAAAATATCAGAAATCACGGATGTTTTTTTTAAGTTTCGTATTTCTTTGTGGTTACAATTGTAATCCAATGGCTTTTGAAGAAGGTGAAATTATAAAAATTAAGAAGGAAAACAGCGACTTTCTAGAAATAAATTATTGACGATGGACATCTTTCTGTAGTGACTCATATATGTCAGTGGGAACATCTTAATCTTTCCACCTCTCTATACCATATGCTTCACTCCATACGTCGGACTCTAGTTACTACCAGCACTTCCTGTTACTTGTATTCTTATTTCTTGTAACCCCTCTTTTGGTATTTCTATAGCTATCAATAAGTAATTACCAAAGTGTAAGAGCTTATAGTGCAACTCACCTTTGTTTCCCTTTGTTTATTTTAGAAGACCACCAATATGGCATTTCACGATTGTTGAAATACGTTATTTTACCCTTCAGGCATGTCTTTATTCTCCTAGTTATTTGCTCAAGTGCCATATCGGCTCTTAAGTTATCTGTTTCGACATTTGGCTAGTGTACCGTTTCGGATCGTATTCCGTACTTTTTACTGCCTACTTCCTTTTATTTTACTTTCTAGTTCAATGAAGATGTACATGTGATCTACAAACATATTCATTTTAGTTGAAGTCTATATGACTTCAATATAGACTCAGTAGTTCCCCTTATAAATAATGTTAGTTGCCCATCGTTTAAAACCTGCATTAAATATAGCCGGTAGTTCAACAATAACTTTTCCCGGGCGTTTGTACTGGGCATTAAGATTACTCATCAGCATTATTTTATTTCTAGGGAAACTCTATAATGCCCGAGCCATCTCTTCTACAATTTTACTTTATTCCGCTATGTTAATGTTAGGAGAGAGATAACAAACAAGATATTTATCTCCTTTTGCTTAACCACAATAAAGCCGTTATAAATCTCGAACCTCTCTATATTATGACAATAGCTACATTTTTCGTTTTACCTATTCCCCACATAGTGTCTTTTCTTTAAATGGTTATGTTTGGTTCAGTACACTAGAATGTTTTTTACATCATCTTGTGGCCCCACGCCGTGTGCAGAATTCATTGTTTATGTCGAACACCTATTAATTGAATTCGTTCGGATCTATTCCATCTGTCGTTGTGTCCCATCTTCATCAATAACATAATTGCTTAGATTGTACGCCTCTTTCTGAACACTACTCCTGACTGAATTACTTTGGTTTTCGGTTAGGTTACTATGTCTACTACTACTTCTACTATTAAGCTTTATATTGCCCACCACATTGCTCTGCACTGATTTGTATTGAAAATATGATCGGGTTTCCGTCATTTTACACAACCTTCTTACAGTCGCTTAACCTATGGCCCCGCACATCCTTTTGCTAGGTGCCCCTTCTACCAACGCCTAAACCACACTAGCTCCTTTGATCTAAATTTTGATCTACACTTGACAATATAACTCCCAGTTTAATTCCTTCCAAACGCCCTTCTCAGATTCCAACTAGTTTTGTCATTTGCAGTCCCCCGCTGTCTCTGTATTTCGTCAGTTGACCTATGATTTTTTTCTTAACCTCACCAGCCCCCATCGTTAAACCTATGTTAATCATATTCATCGCTTCTTGTCTTTTGTTGGTAGAAGTCCAAAATCAGCAACATGAGAAGGAACAATGCCGTTATCCACACCGGCATCTTTTAGCTGGTACATTGTTTCATCTTTAAAACGTTGCTGATTACACTGGAGTCCGCACTTATATTTTCAATAATCTGCTGTCATCTTTCTTATTTTATTTCTGACGTCTGTATTCTCATTTGAGTCTTCAACCTCTGTTGAAAACATGCATTCAGCTCGTTTCTAATATGTCACACAGTTTTAGTTTATAGATTTTCTGATTTGTTGCTGTACTGTTTTGCAAAGAGTGTATTTTGCCGTATTCAGTGTCATAAAGCAGCTGAGTAGACTTCTCAGTCTCGCAACCTCCTATTTAATCTTCATTTTACTGTTTTTATTTTCAATTCTTAATCTCGCGACGCCCTTATTAGACATTTAACCTGAGACCCAAAATCATCATCTATCTATTTCAAAAACATCATCTATCTATTTCTTTCTCAGCCGTTTTTCTTCTTCCCTAGTATCTTCCCCCCGTCATTCCGTCTTCTTTCCGACTGTTTTTCTTTATTCCAGGTCGAGCCTTCAACAGATACATTTGCCGACTTACTCATATATTCACTTGGCCCCAACAGGTTGCCGGTGAAGCCCCTCTTTATGGGGATTCCACATCTCTCTACAGTCTCTAAAAGATAATCAACCTAAGGGAAGAATACCCTGAATAAAAATAACCTAGCCCTCCAGGTTGGAGGTTGCGGCATCAGGCTAGCAATCTGACACTCGTGAAAAATGTTAAATACTAAAAATCTCTTTAAAAAGCTTCGGAATCAAGATGGATCACAACAAAAAAAGACAAGGCACGGGAAATGGTAAATGAATTTGGGTTGGAATATCCAAGGGATATCCACAAAAAAGATTCAAGTCTTCCAGGAACTTGAACGATATCAAATAGATATGCAGTCCTCAGTGAGACCAATAAAAAAGGATGTGGCACGGAATACATGGAAAATTACGCTCTTCTCTACAGTGGTATCGACAAACACAAGAGGGCCAAAGCGGGAGTGGCCATAGCATTAAAAAAGAACCTAGTAAAGAAAGTAAGTAATTGGAATGCCGCAAATGAACGATCAATAACAATGGACCTGGAAATAGGAGGGGAAAAAATTGCAGTAATTGAAGTCTACGCACCGATGGATGACGCAGCTATAGAAGAGAAAGAACGATTCTACGATGAATTCAAATTGAAGATTGAGAAAGTTGGCAACAGAAAAGAATTACTAATAATGGGCGATATGAATGGACGAACTGGAAAGAAAATCTCAATTCAAGTAACAGGAAGATATGGTAAAACGTCGTAAATGACAATGAACACATGAACCCAGTCTAAAAGAGATCTAAAATCTATTATCGACTATGTAATAATCAGGCAAAACTCAAAAATAAATGTGTCCAATGTTATACCCAAAAGGGGTGCAGAATGTGGCAGTGATCACTTCCTAGTAAAAGTCAGAACCTACTTTAACGCATATACTTAAAATAACAGAAATATCATTAACAGGAAAATAGAACCGAACAACAACCACGATACCGGTTAAAAAAATTGCAAGATGACTCTATCGTATTCCTATACAATATGAGATTAGCCCAAAAACTCGAACAATCACTACAAGGCAATGCAAATGAAGTATATGAATATCTTAAAGCCAAAATCCACCAAGCAGCACATGAATTAGTAGGAGAAAAACAAGGAAACACAGCAACACCTATGAAAAATCAATGGTGAACAGCTGACATAGAAAAGTAGGTAGACGAGAAGAAAAGGCTATATCAAAAAATATCCAAGAGAAAGTTAGAATAGGAGACATTACAGAACACCAATTATTGGAGCATTATTCCAAACTATTCACAGAAGAAAGAAAAATACATAAAGAACAAAACCGGGTGAATGAACAGAGGCAAATACATGTAACATAAATTCAAGAAATAACGGTCCAAAAAATTCAGAAAGCATTTAAAAACAGCTGCCGGTCCTGGAGGAATATATATATATATATATATAATATATATATATATATATATATATATGTTTTAGGTGGTTTCCGGAATTCATCCGCGTAGTTGATAACTGATCCCTGCCGGGATCGATGGTAAAATGACGACGTTTCGGCAGAGTCACATCTGCCCTCTTCAGGTCGGTCCGCATAATTCTCGTAGCCTTCTGCTTTCGCTTCTAGTTACTCGAATACTAGAAGCGAAAGCAGAAGGCTACGAGAATTATGCGGACCGACCTGAAGAGGGCAGATGTGACTCTGCCGAAACGTCGTCATTTTACCATCGATCCCGGCTGGGATCAGTTATCAACTACGCGGATGAATTCCCGGAAACCACCTAAAACATATGTTTTATTTATATATATATATATATATATATATATATATTTGTTTTTAAGTTTTCGCGGGCACTAAATGTTTTAGGTGGTTTCCGGGATTCATCCGCGTAGTTGATAACTGATCCTTGCCGGGATCGATGGTAAAATGACGACGTTTCGGCAGAGTCACATCTGCCCTCTTCAGGTCGGTCCGCATAATTCTCGTAGCCTTCTGCTTTCGCTTCTAGTTACTCGAATACTAGAAGCGAAAGCAGAAGGCTACGAGAATTATGCGGACCGACCTGAAGAGGGCAGATGTGACTCTGCCGAAACGTCGTCATTTTACCATCGATCCCGGCAGGGATCAGTTATCAACTACGCGGATGAATTCCCGGAAACCACCTAAAACATATATATATATATATATATATATATATATATATATATATATATATATATATATATATAGATATATATATATATAACATAAAACTCAATAAAACAAGCAAAACATACATTTGCCAACGGATCCATCATAAAAAATTGTTAGAAACAATGCAACTATTTTTTATGGCCTATGAAATGTGTGATATTTTTAAAGCTATGAGAACTGCACAAGCAACTTGGACAATGTATATCTTACGACTGGCCTAATAGTTAGCCCAGCGCATTAAAATGGCTTCTATAACGATGGTTATTTCCCTATTGCCTCAAATAATAGAATTTTTTGTTACTATAACTTTTTTTTGGCTACATTTTGATATCAAATAACCCTATGTGTATCGGCACGATTGACTTACAGATTGAATCTTTCCTTTTGTCGCCTTTGAGCCTACCGATAAGGTGATTCTAATGCCCGTGCCTCACACATCCGTACACGTCCGTCGTCCGCGAAAACAACCACCAACGTTGAAAATTATTAGGATTCAATCTATCAATGAAAAGAGCAAATTTACGGGCATTTCAACATACAAATTTTAACGGTTGTTAGGTATTATATCACTTAAAACCTCCAATTACTGAGCTATTGGGCATGCTTTCTTCTTTCGGCATTTGCAGATTTTAATTTTATTACTTTTTAATGTACTATTAATTTGGCTTGGCAGTTACCGAAATTTCCTACTCAACATGAAACCATCCACCCCTTGCATCGAGTCGAGCTTTTGAAATTACCGACATTTGGCGGATAGGTCTGAAGGATCGAAAAATATCTGAATGAATAATATTAATATCCAACGAAAGCAAAACAGGGTACAGATTGCTCGCTAATATCTTTCATCCTCGCAAACAGATTTTAAAAGGTATGAACCCAACGTGGGTGGTCATCTTTTGCTGATGACGGACGTGTGAGCCAGCAGCATAATATGTGACCTAACTGCTTATCAATATCTGCCACTAATATTTTTCAATCACGCCGTGGCAATGTTCTCCGTTCAACTGAGCTTTTTGGGCAGTGATTTCAAGTTGTTGATAAATTTACCTAATCGAACTTTCCTTTGTATTTTATTATTTCACTTTTGCACCTAATTACTTATACCGACTTAGATACTACTGTTACAATAATAATATAACAGTTCAGGCACAAATGCACATTCAAACTGGTTTTAGCAGTGAAATAAACACACAAATACCCTCAACCGTCTTTTTTGATAGGTGTGTTTTAACCAGGACCATTGTACACAAGGATTGTATTGTAGAGACTTAAAATTATTCATCAAGAAATTATTTAGCTTATTACAATAATTGTTGATCAGTCCTGCTCACCAAATACCAATTGATAAGAACATATCATTCTCATTGCGAGTGATCTAAGGATTTTTTTTAGAAATAGAGTGTTTGATGGTGGTTCAGGTTAACAAATACTCTTACATAGGTAAGTTTCTTTAAAGACAAGAAAAATTCAATAGTCACTGAATATGCTATCACTAATACCCTGTCTGTACCTATCCTATGTAACACTTGTTAATGACAGATGTAGTTGTTACACTTAACGGACAAGGGAGTTTTATCACCAAATGAACATGAACGTACCCAGCATGTCATAGGAGGGGGGCAAATTAGTAATTTCATGTTGTTAAACATCAACATAAATAGAATTGTGTTTTACTACATTACATTACTAATTATTTACATTTTCTATTTGGAATTACATCTTCGCACATTTTTATGTTATGCACGAATGTTCAAAACAAAACATGTAAATGTAGACATAGTCTTCTCAGTTTATGCAAGACAAACCCCGAATACATTTCAGAAATTATTTCTTTACAGTTACCTTTCGTAAAAATTTAGTAGTGTGAGATTTGAAAATAAAATGGAGTTAAGAATAAATAAAAACATACCATTACCAAAAAACTTAGTTTTTATATTAGTTAACAGTGCATAAAATATATGTTTGCTTGTTTAATGTTCTATTTAGGAGTAATGATGTTACCACAGCCCATTTAACCTATAATATGATATGTTAGGGTATTACATAATAAGTGTTTAAAATTTAAAGAAGATACATTATTAGAATCCAAGCCTCTTGTGGATTGCTGGTACTGAGTCATCGTACTCAGCTTGATAGAAGTTCCCGGCCACCGGTTTTCCCAGATTATATTTTGTGGCAAATTTTTCAGTTGAGAACTTCCCACGATTACCATCGCTGTCCGAATGATGGGGTTCATCGAATTTTAATTTCTCTGGTTGCTTATAAAGAACAAAAACGTATCTGTGTAGGCCACTGCCTTTTGGGGGTGCTGAACCGATATATTCCGTCATAACCTCGCCATCAGTTACTTTGTCACCAGGAATGTTAACTACCTGAAAAAAGACAATGCTAAGTAAATTTGAATAAAAATCTGTTAGTAGGTACATTAACATTATGTGATCTGCAACTTATATCCTAAGGTCTTAGTTGGCGCCACAAAGAAAGTAAATTAAAAATAATGAGTTAATAAGTATTAGTGATGGTTTTTTTTATTGTCAAAATTTTTTGAAACCCAAGCAATTTTGTATCAAAGTGAAAATTTACGATTAAACTTCCAACAAAAACTCAGTGATTAATAATGAGTCCAGATTTGAAGTTGAAACGTCTTCAAACACAAATAATTATATTACAATAAACAAAACAATATTTATATATCTACAGGAATACTGTTTGATCATATTGTAGACGAATCTTCCTCTCACAATACCTGTAAGATTCCAGTAACCCCGATAATTTTTCGCACACTTTTTCCCCCATTTACAAATTTCAAATACTTATCAGGGGTAAACATAGGAGAGAAAACCGTAACTTACAGAAAAAAAAATACGAAAATAGTTTTTCTTCAAAATAATTGTATAATTTGAAAACCTGAAACGAGATCATCAAAAATACATATATTTTTTAATTCTACACGGTTTTAAAATAAATGATAATTTTAAAAATTAAAAAACACCATTTTATAGCTATCCAAACAAAAAGTAAAAAATATGTTTCTACAATTATCTTTAAGATTTTATGCAACAACTAAAGAACATCCACTAGCTCAATAAAACTAAACTAATTTTTAATTAGTACGAAAATGTAAATGATAGTTAGAACGTTTATGTCAACATTAGAGAAATCCTCTCGAAATCAGTCACTGTAATAAAAACTAATTCACCGAACAAACAAAACATTTAGCAAAAAAGAGAGCTAGTCATCATATGTGTTAAGGTTAGACATATATGAATACTATGAGAACAATCGAGAGTAACTGGGATAAGGTATAAATGCGACAGCACAGCAGAAGCACTACAGTAGTGGATCAACTAATGTGCGTTTGATTCATCTCTTAGTCTAAGGAAAGTACTGATTGTGAATTTTTGGTGTGGAAATAAAAAAAAATTATTTCGGTGTAAAAATGAACTTCACTAATTTATACACACACACACACACACACATATATATATATATATATATATATATATATATATATATATATATATATATAAGATCCGACGAACAGCTAAGGGAGATCTACTTTTGTTATTCGCCAAGGCAGACGCTCAGGAGATGGAGCGCTATTGTAACGCCATCAAGAATAAGCTCCCAAGCGGGGCCACTGTACAATCTCGAATACCGCAAATCGAGATTGAAATTAAAGACTTGGACGAGATCAGTACCAAGGAAGACGTAGTAAACCTGCTCAAAGATAATATCGACGGTCTGGCAGAGATCACTGAGGAGGCAGTGAAATCACTTCGACGGGCATATAGATCAACACAAACGGCAGTTGTTTGTCTCCCAGAGGTCCAGGCCAAGAAAGCCCAGTACGTGTTCGCGAGAGGATCAGCCTTCGACGGTGCTTCAAATGCTGGCACTTTGGGCACAACGCCCAGGCGTGCAGAGGCAAGACTGACCGAAGCAGTTGTTGTCACAGATGCGGAGGCGCTGGTCACAATGCCTCGGCTTGTCAACAACCTGCCAAGTGCTTACTCTGCAAAGAGAAAGATAGTAGGTCAGACTGCCGGCACGTTGCGGGTAGTTGGAAATGTCCGATCTACCAACAGACGATGAGAGCAGCACAAGCCCGTAAATGAAAGTACTGCAACTCAACCTCACCATTGCGAAGCAGCCCAAGACCTACTGGTACAGCGGGTGCGAGAATTGGATTGCGACGTAGCCATAATCTGCGAGCAGTACAAAAACTTCGACACCCTGTCCTGGGTAAATGACACAACGGACAGAGCAGCGATATGGGCTTGCGGTAAACTTCCGTTCCAACAATTCCCAAATACCCCGAACCATGGCTTGTGAGAGCCAAAGTGGGAGGGTTCACTTCTATAGCTGCTATGCACCTCCTAGTGCACAGCTCGAGGAGTTCGAGTTATTCTTGGACACCTTGGCGGAGGATGTACGGAAGCGTGAATCGGTCGCCATCGCAGGAGATTTCAACGCCTGGGCAATTGACTGGGGATGCCGGGAAACAAGCGCGAGAGGACGAGCTCTCCTTGAGACCATGTCTTCGCTCAACCTGGTACTCCTCAACACAGGAGACGTAAGCACATATCGCAAAGGCACAGCCAGCTCCATTATCGATGTGACATTCGTTAGCAGCAACCTAATTAAAGGGGGCTGTGAGTGGCGGGTCGATGAGGAGTTTACTAATAGCGACCACCAAGCTATTATATGGGAAATCAACACCACTCCCAAACGAAGATTGTGTGTCAGTCGTGCGAGGCCACAGCCAGTCGGTTGGAACAAAAAAATGCTTTCGATGCTGATTCATTCGCCTTGGTTATGGGGCAAGAACCATTGTCAATAGCAACAAGCGCAGAAGCCACTGCCAAAGAGGTAATGACAAGCGTTGTCAAGTCCTGCGATGCTTCATGCCAAGGAGACGGCAGAACAACAGCCGCCCACCAGTTTACTGGTGGAACGACACGATCTCACAACACCGACGAGAGTGTCTCAAAGCACGAAGGCTGCATCAACGAGCACGGAGACGCGACAGGGTCACAACAGAAGAACTAAGGCTCGACATGAGATCAAAAGACAACAACTACGAAGAGCCATTCTCTCAAGCAAGAGATCCTACTGGAAGGAGTTGTGTGACGAAGTTAATCATGATCCATGGGGAAAACCGTATAAAATCGTGATGCATAAAATTAAGGCCCTCCATGACATCAACGAACTGCCCCGAATCATTGCACAGCATTGTCACTCACTTGTTTCCTGCGAAGCCTGAGCTACCCGCTTATCCTTCGTGGCAGGTGGGGACGAAGATATACCACCAGTGACTATGAGTGAGCTGATGGGCGCGTGCAACCGGTTCCAAAACGGTAAGGCTCCCGGTTCCAGATGGCATACCTACATCGCGCTAAAATGCGCCATAGCCAATGGGCCTGACATGTTTCTACACATGTATGAGACCTGCCTAAAGCAGGGGTTTTCCCGACTAAGTGGAAAAAGCAGAGGCTTGTGCTCCTCCTAAAGGGGGAAAGAAACCTCCCGACGAACCGTCATCATATCGTCCCCTCTGTATGTTGGACGGGAAAAACTCCTTGAAAGGATAATAGCAGATAGGCTGGAGCCCTACGTTGAGCCGAAACTTTCCACCAACCAATTCGGGTTCAGAAAGGGGAGATCAAACCATCGATGCCGTGAAGCTCGTTACCAGCATCGCCAGAGAGGCTATCTCGGGAAAAAGATGGAGAAGAGGTGGAAAAAAGTACTGTCTAATAGCCACCCTGGATATCAAGAACGCCTTTAACTCGGCCCGCTGGGACCGCATTTTGGAGGCTCTTGTCAGGATGGAAGTTCCGCAGTACTTGCGCAGAATGGTTTCAGCGTATTTCAAGGACCGCATCTTGTTGTACCAAACTGAAAATGGGCAAGTAGACTATAAGATCACAGGAGGTGTACCTCAGGGCTCTGTTCTTGGCCCCCTCTTATGGAACGTAATGTACAACGACCTGCTCCTGCTCGGTCTGCCTGAGGGCGTCAGGCTAGTGGCATTCGCCGATGATGTGGCATTGATCATAGTGCGCAAGCACATAGAGGAGATACAAACAACCTACTCATTCGCTATAGCCACAATTCAGCATTGGATGCTCGCAGCGGACTTGAGTTTAGCAGAACAAAAGACCGAAACACTTCTTGTTAGCAGTCGAAAGGCAAGGGAAACCATCACCCTCAAAATAGGCGACTCCCACATACAGTCGCAGCCCTTCATCAGCTATTTGGGGGTGCTCCTGGACGCACGGCTCAACTTCAAAGAGCACATAATCGCGGCCAGCAAGAAAGCAGCTAGGGTACAGGGGGCATTATCTAGAATAATGGCGAATGTCGGAGGCCCTAGACAGATAAGAAGACAGCTACTGGCAACAGTAACTACTTCTGTTTTGTTGTACGGGGCACCGGTATGGGGGAAATCGCTCGAGCTACCATGGTACCGCCGGAAAATGAAATCAGTCCAGCGGCTCTCAGCGATTCGAGTGGCATCATCCTACCGCACTGTGTCTTACGAGGCGGTGAGTGTGATTGCCTCTACCCTACCAATCGACATCCTGGCTGCAGAAAGGGGACGGCTTTATCGCAGAAAGTTAGAGAAAGACCAACCTACAGGAAACAGCGATGAAAGAGCCATGAGTCTAGGCAATGGCAGGAGAGGTGGGACAGCTCTACTAAAGGCCGGTGGACATATCGACTGATACCTAACATCAGTCGTTGGGTCAACCGCCAGCATGGGGAGGTTGGGTTCTACATCACTCAACTCCTGACTGGACATGGATTCTTTCGAGCATACCTGCACAGGTTCAGGAGGGCAAACTCCCCAAACTGCCCACACTGTACGGACGTGATAGAGGACGCGGAACACGTGTTCTTCTCCTGCCCCCGGTTTCAGGATCAACGTGCTGAAGTGGAGAGGATTCTGGAGACTAATATCGTTCCAGAACAATTAGTAGAAGCCATGCTGAAGGGCCCCCAAGCCTGGAACTTGGTATCAGATTACGCGGAGACTATCCTCAAAGAACTCCGCAATACGTTCGACGAGTAGGCTTTAGAGGCTTTCAATGTAAGAGCAGTAAACATCTGCAATGAACCACCCTGCGAAGTAGTATTGAGTAAGAGTGCCGCAGGGGACCATGGTTGTAGGAGAAAGAGGTTAGGGTTTTGCGGGTATACGGTATACTGGTTTCAATGCAACGATTTACTCTTGCTTTGAAGTCATTGTATCGGGAGTCCCGCACGACGGCCAGCACGTGCTAGCTAAGTACGGAATGTATTTCCCCCCTCTTCGGATAAAATATATATATATATATATATATATATATATATATATATATATATAATCAAAATAACGAACAGATCTACTCTATGTAATCCCGGATAAATAATGCTGCACATATGTATTGTGCTGGTGAAGGTTCTCAGATTTATCATGTATGTTGTTTGTCTTCAAAAAGACGGGTTCTTAGGTATTCTGCACACGGAGCGTATCGTCTTAGACGCGTATTTGATGCGACATACGGAACGTATACGCTATTGTGCTGCTCACTTGTTTTGATACAGAACTGTTCATGACTCGTCAGCGTCAGGGATTCGTCAAAGTAGACAACTTGCAAATCGCCTGGCGTATAGCAGTGTCAGTCGCTTAGCTGCGTTTGTACGAAAAAGTGGCTGATAAAACCACGAAACTTATGCAATTAATTGAAAAACACCAGTGTTTGTACAGTAATACCTTACAGACTATTCCAGAAAGGATGTAACAGATTTATTTCTATTGTAACATATTTTTTTCGCTGCAATGGCTAATCTCCTATTACGATTTCTGTGGATATAGGGTGCACCCAGAATCTTCTTCTTTTTTTTTCTATTTCGACGACGTAGATACTAGAAAAGTAATAGACCTTTTTCGTCGCTGGACATCGGTTCAACTGTAATTCAATTTGATTTTTTCAATACCCGTATATTTAATGTACGCCCCTTGGGTGGGTCCAGGGGGGCCGATGGAGGCGATCACCTCCCACTGAGAGTCTCAAAGGTAAAGAGTTTAGAACTGAAACTCCTAGCGCATGGAAAAAAGGAGCTTCTATAGATTTAGACCTCACTTCGACTATTTTTAATGTAATTACCCAGGAAATACTATGTTTCCAAAATCAGAGAGAAGCCCCCACTCTTGTTGAGTAAATTTACTTCGAGATCGCCTCCCCTGGAGCATGTGATCCCCCCAAGCTCCTATCTGGATCCAGCCATGATTTTAAATAATTTCGTTATATCAATATTAGTCATTTGTTTTATCTAGCTAACAAAATAAGATTTCAGATAAAGTATTTTTTAGCTAGGCCAGATTTATGTGTGGTGTCTTCTGCTCAATCTGGCAGCCGACACGCTTGTTTCCAATGTTCGTGAAACTCATTTTGGCTAGAACCAAATTTTGAGTCTTTTTTTATTTCTAACATCAAAAGCTACACGCCATAAAAATTAGATATATATATTTTCCTATGAGGCACTTGATAACTCACTGCGCACATTTTGCAGTATTTTATTTTAACTGAAATTAAAAAAAATATTGGAGTTCTTTCTCTCATACAGCTAGCGGAGTCATTTGTTTTATATTTCAAATGCCCCATACCAAATAGTTAATGTTTAAAATAAAATTTCTCTCTTGACTAATTGTTGCACTGAAAGTGTTAGTTGTCCAAAAATGCCTTTGTCAAATTTCCAAGAGTTTTCCAAGATTCACATTAAGGAATTTTTCAATTATTGGTATTCATCAACGAAAGATACTTTTAGTAAAAAGCGAATCGACAAATGTTCATGCGAAAACTATTACTCATTTTTAGTTTTATGTTGGCCCATTTACATTTTACTTTAATATACGAGTATAAGATTAATAAAGTAAATGCAATTTGTGATTCTTTCACTTTCGTAACTGTAACTAATGATTTTCAATTAATTCTTAAATAACTGATTTTACCCACTTAAATTTCTATTTTGTTACCCATGAAAACCTTCTCCGTTGATCAGGACTTTTTATACAATTAAATTCCAAAAATGATGAAATTTCTGACTAATTTAAAAACATTTTCTAAATCTTCAAGGGAAAGCTAGCTTGAGGAAACCTCCATATAGCTTCCAGACATTTCGGAGTATAGGCTCAACCCTCTTATCCCAATAGTAATAACAAAAATTACGAAATTGTAAAATTATAATCCAAAAGTTTGACAATATGAGTTATCTCACTTCTATTGTCAATTATAAATTTAAGTTTTACATATTTCACCATTTCGTAAATTTTCTTCATTGCTTTTGAGAACGGGATCTGACCTAGACCTCGAAACATTTGGAACCTTTGAAATACACAAACTATTCCCCAAGTCTGGTGGAATTCCCAAGAAATCTATGAATACAAAATAAAAGATGACACAACAGAAAATCTGGTTGTTTTAATATCTGAATTTCAAAACAAAATAACATATTAATCTTTCTAAATGCATCAAAGAAAACACATGTATAATGTGTGAACCCCTTCAGACTCAAAATGCAAATCACTTTCTACTAAATGGTTCATATTCCAAACACGTGGGTCACAGCCTTCACTCATATCAAACCAAAACTAAATAAGAAACAAAGATTAATGAAAGTCCAAGATAAAAATAATACGTCGAATTGTTTTATAATCAGACATAGTAAACATTGCTTTTTTTGTAACTCATTAGAATGGCAATTTAAATATATTTATATCTTTGTACCTACTTTGGAAACGAATCTTGAAAGAGCTGTTACAGTATTTGCTTTTAAAATAAATAGGATCATTAACTTTTGACGATTCTAAATTATATGTTTATCCATATAATAAGGTGTTGAGGGCCAAATTCATATCTCGAAACTTTCATTGCCATATAATGAATATTATTAGTGGGTTGATATTTATAACGTAACTTTACTATTTATTAAAGCTGGGCTTAAAATAAATCATTGTGTACATATAGATATATGTACTTTTGATCAATTAGCTTTAGTGAAAATTTAATCATAAACTCCAGTTGATATCTCAAATTTGTATATTAGTTTTTATTACTTCACCTTTTGTTTTGTTTATGTATAAAATTATGTAATATTATGTTGTTATATTTATAAGGATATTCCTATTTAATATCTACTAATATACAAATAGTATTTTACTTATCTTGGCACACTTGCTAATGTAACTTCCTATTATATATTCGGGGTTTTACTTGTAATATACTAAAAAAATAAAATAAATATTATAATGTATTTCCATTTTTTTTATATTACTGATATACCCATCTACTTGTAAAAGTTTAAAAAGGGCATATTAAGTAATAAAAGTATAGTCACTTTAGTATCACCTTATAGAAATTTGATCACTACGTAGCCCATTAACAGAGCACACAACAGCCTAAACTTGTAAACATATATTGGAATCTATGGGAACTTTTCCAAAATTTTTGTTTTTAAATATACAGGTAGCACAAAAAAATCTAAATATCATGTATTAGGTTAAACAGCTTTGAAGTTGGAAGAATTTGAAAGAGTTGTCTTTAGAATTTATAAGTGGCGTTCCTAGGTAAGACTTTGTTATAAGATAGCGCACTCGCCAAAAATGCGATCAAAGAATTCTATTGTTTCAGTGATCCCATTAACGTCATAAGGGTAAACCTAGGAAAAACCTTATGAACTATCCCGATAGTGGGTTGTTCAAAAGGAGATGACCATTAATAATTTCTTCCTTAATTGTCGGTAACCAGATACGATTGAATTCTACAGAAGTAGAAGCGATACAATCGTCTTCATTCAAAAGAATTAAGGCAGACTCTTTTATTTTTTGTTTTCTGTTATTTTGCTCTTTGTGAAGTATAGTTGAATTGTCAAATTATATTTTATGGCCTAGGTCAAATTGTCGTTTCTTTATGTAATTCTTATGTTCATTTATTCGTAACGTTTAATTGTCTCGATGTTTCTCCAATATAAAATTTATTGCATTCGCAAGGAATTTTGTATATGCTGTTTTTTGAGTTTTGAGTTTTGTTGGTTGGTTTTGTTTTCGATATTAGTGATTTCAGTGTATTTCTTGTTTGAAATGTTGTTTTAACATTAAATCTGTTGCCCACTCTTTTCAATCTTTCTGACAGACCCTGTATATATAGTATAGTTGTAACTGTAATGTGGTTGTCCTGAGTAGCAGTGTTAATAAGAGAAGTTCTGAGTTGATTCAGAAGGTTTGTTCTCTGTTCAAGTCTGTTTAACTCTTTGTTGATAAATTTGGGGGGGGTATTGTTTCCAGTAAGAACATTTTTTATAATTGTTTTTTCTATGTTAAATTTATTATCATCAGAACAGTTGGTCTTTGCTCTATAATATAATGACTTACTTACTAACACCTTTCTTTACTGTATTCAGATGATTTGAATTGAAATTTAGGTATCTGTTGGTATGAGTTTGTTTACTATAAACTTCTGTTTCGAAAGAAGATTCTGTTTTCTTATTAATATGTCTAGGAAGGATAGTTTGTTATTTTGTTCAATTCCTAGTAAATTTGATAGTTGGTTCTTTGTTATTTATGTCATTTAATAATTTACCTAGTTCTTCAAGATTGTGTTCCCAAATTACGAAAATGTCGTCAACGTAACACCACCAAACTAAAGGTTTATTTTCTTTTGATAAAATTTCTTGTTGTTCAAATTTTTCTGTAAATATGTTACTTAATACCGGTGAGAGACAAAAATCCATGGCCATGCCAAATTCTTGTTGGTAAAAGTCATCCTTTAATTGAAAGTATGTAGTTTTAGTACAATATGTTCCATTATTGTTTCAACTGATAACTGAGTTCGTTGACTTATTGAAGGGTCCCGTTCTAGTAGTTGTTTTACTATAGGAAGTGTTTTTTTTTTTCAAAAAACTTGGTCTGTGCACGTTTAACATAGAAAATGTATCAGATAATTTCGCTATGCCTATCGTTTCATCGAATAAAAGGAAAGGGTGAAGTAACAACCTCGTTGAAAAATAGGGTTAATGTAGTGTATGTGTGCCCCTGCCTAAAGCAGAGTTAATGGCAGGGAAGCTACAGAAGACTTAAGTAGCCAATATATCATTGGAACGGTTTCAATGGGAAGACTTGCAACCAGTCTAAAGGAATATAAACTAAATAAAAAAATTCCCTATTTTCGAAATCTGCAATATAAGTATTTTTCAGGCACTGGACTCTCCTCTATTACTATATTTTATTCCAAAAGTTCTCGGAGAAATCAAAAATAAAAACAACGCTTTTAGAGAGTCGTGCTAAAATGAAAATTATATACCCTAAGGTAAAATGAGGACATATTAATATCTACGGTGGAGCCCCAAAATGAAAAGTAATCTGCAGAGGCGAACCCCTGACTATTAAAAACAAATAAAACAAAATAATAGGATTTAAATTATATAATTAAATGTGAATATATTTAACTTGATTAAACAGAGAAATAGCTAGATGATCAATATTGAGTAAATTTACGCTCACACCTACCTATATACATTTCAAGGACATATTGGAAAAAGATAAATATATTTTAGGGGTAAACTAAATAAATTATAATGCACCTATACCAATGAAGCTGCAACATCTTGCAAAGAAAAGTTGTTCTGCAATTTCGTTATCCAGGGATATAGAGATTTTAAAATTCTTACGAAGATGATCAGACCTGGTCAGGCATATTCAAGTAATTCGAATCATAAATCCGGAATTATATATTTTTTCTTTTTTTATTTTAAAATAAATTTTGTTTCTGTTCAGTAATTTTATTAACAGAAAAAAAGTCTAGCCATGTCACTTCTTATTAATGACCAAAGATTATTAAATTGCATTTTTGTAGCAGTAAATAATTCAGGAATTTTACAGTATTTATTTCCTGCAATTTAAATATACAATTCTAATTATTATATCTGATAAGAGAGTTCATCACAATTTATTTTCTTCAAATAAACAATAATAATTTTATGTATTACAAGTTATGTGTAATTAAGAATATGGTATAAACATAAATATTATTGTTTTCAATTCTACATTTTTCTATTGTTATGTGAGTAACTCTTCGATGAAATATTTATACAGATTATTCCGACAATATATTTGGGAATCTAGTTGTTTATATAGTTTCTTTCTTTTAGGAAGCAAAGATAACCACAACCATATAATCAACTACGATTTTGTACAATGCAGAGTGTTCAAACCGACATTTTGGAATTTTGGTTTCAAGATTCAATTTTAACCAATTAATCACCTTTTTCATCAGAATAAACTTTATATTTATACAATTGTATATATGCCGGAAATACATTAACAAAAATATAAATTTTGCAGTCCTAATCAGCCCATCATCAATCAAAAAAATTTTGTTATGTAATTGCATGAAATTACATTAAGGGGCAATACGGGAGCGTCAATAAACTGGGATATATAGGGGGGGGCAGTTGACAATAAGTTAAATTTGAACTCCTACACACAGTATTTTATTTTTCTTGATCCCCAATGAAAAACATATACTAATGTTCTAGCCCCCCCCCCCCAAATGCTGCTTAAACATACATATTATTTTCAGTAGTTATAAGCAAAAAAGCCATATCTACTTTTGCAAATGTAATTAGTAATATTTTGCAAAATTAGTTTCTTTTTGATTTCTGCGGTTGTATATTTTTTTTATTTATAAGCTCTTTATTGGTTTTCTAAAAGGCCCTTGACGTGTGGTACTTGAATTAATACAAAAACATAGATATACAAAAAATATATTCTAACATTGAACAGAACATAATTTAATTTAGTTTAATTTTGAACACAATGCACATCAACTGGGAAATGAAAATCTCAGATGTCCTTAGCTTGTATCCATTCCCATAGTGATAGTGTTTCCTCTGGTTTGAATTTGAAAATCACCTCCTATTTTGTACAAGAACACAGGTATTCATTTTTGAGTGGTTATGCAGAATGTTATTTGGGTATCTAATTTTAGTCTGACAACGCAATGCGGTCAGTTGTTACCTGGAAATATTTGGCGGATGATGTATGTGTCGGGAGCTGTAGTTGAATTTAAAGTGTGGGGAATTGTGACTAGCTCGGTAGTTAAATATGATGAGTGGAGATTTAATGAGATTTACAATCAGTCTCCATCAGTTGAACCAGTCTAATATATACTTAGAGTGCACTGTATCGTTCGCTAATTACAGTACCTATATGTTGTAAGTTGTGTCCTTGTACTGGTTCGAATTGATCTGAAGTAAAGTTGTTGGTTTTTTTAGCGAGTTTCCGTTGCTCCAAGAAATTGTTTATTAACCATATGATGCTGTTATCAAGTCCTAATAAATAGCTTTTGAGCAGTAATAAACGATTATATTTTAATAGAACATCAAATATCGAGAACTGAAGCAAAATTAAGATGCTCATAGATACCTATATTTTTCTTGTAGGGTACATTAAAGTAATTTAGTCATTACAAGATATCATAGGGAGTTGTAATTATCGACCAGATCTTGTGCTACCTCTGACCGCTGAACATCGACGGCAACTTTTACAGTGGTGCAGCGAACAATATCATTAGAATGTGGAATGACATGAGGTCGTCTTGTCTGATGAATTTCAATTCTGCTTGGGTGGACATTATGGCCGAAACAGGGTTAGACGCCGTCGAGGGATAAAATTCTTCAAGAAGAAATAGACTACCTTATTGAATCAATGACAAAAAGTGTTGGAGAATGTAAGATAGCCGCGGTGGACAAACACATTAAACAATCTTCATAAAAAAAATTAAACTCCTTGGTATTTTTTATTCAAATTTTAAATTACTAGATCATCAATGTTTTACCAAGATAATATTAAATTTAAACGTCTCCTTCTGGGTGTTGCGATTTCTTGGTCAGTGAGTATATTTCGGTTTGCATTACTTTAATTGCCTCTGTTTTAACTTAAGACATATAATAGTATATAATGCTTACCAGCCAGTGATGCCATTCTCTGCGTATTGGATTTTTTCTGCTTGGAGCATCAGGGTCGGTCAAAATTAAAGTATAGTAAGAATCAGACTCAGCTTCATATTTCACTTCTGGTGCATATTTTACTTGTGTTGGAGTAAGAACATTTCCCAGTTTAGCTTCCTTATTGGTTTTTGGGTATGTTACTGTCAATTGTACCTTTGGGGCTTCCTTAATAACGTCAGGTACAACGCCATATGCTTTATATGCCTGTAAATAGAAACATGTTATTCATGTTGTTTTTTGTGTTTGTACGTTAAGAAATTAAACACTTTTAATAAAGAATCCATTTTGAAACAGTATACTATTTTTTTACTTTTTCCTACAATTCACTTGATAACATTTGACAGAACTTAAAACTTGACAAATACTTTAAAACTGCGGAATCAATTTGAATATTCAAAATTGTATTCTAGAAATATACTGGGTGTCTCATAACGAATGGACAATACGATAACTGCAGATAGAGGAGGTGAAAATTTACCGATTAACACAAACATGCCCTAGTAAGATGCTTGTAGTAAACGATATACAGGGTACTAAAGTGGGTATTAGGTTTTTGAAAATTTGTGATATTTGAAAAAAAGGCTCTATAGAGCCGTTAAATATATATATATATATATATATATATATATATATGAACTCAAATTTGATCCAGCATTGTTTTCAAGGGCGATAAACATGAATTTGTTATCATTTTTCACGGTACTCTTACAGGGTGTTTTTTTCCAAAGGTCCAATTAAGCAAATCCATGTTAATTTTTATAACACCCCTTATAATTTGCTTTCCGACGCAAATAATGAAACAGCCATAATTTCAATACAAAAACGTATACTTGTTGAATCTTCTAATTTCAAGGCGTTTTCAAGATATTGACATTTTAAGACTGAAGCTTAGTCATTTAAATAAAACATTAACGGTCTCAAAAACATTCAATTTAATTATGAAAACAAAAAAAATAGATTCACTTCACCAAATGTTGAAATTGACCACCATTAGCATCAATGCATTTTATTATACTTTTTATGAAATGTCCTCTTATCTTGAAAAAGGTTGCAAAGTTATTTTTAAGAATAGTCGAGGCATCCTGAATTTTCGCAAAAAACTCGTTTCGTATTAATTTCATTGCTGTACACCAAAGATTTCATGTATCCCCATCCGAAAGTCCATACGATTAAGTTCTGGAGTACGAGGCGGCCAAGTGAATTCACTGCCATGTCCAACCCAACGATGCGGAAAGTAGTCATTTAAATATTGCTGGACTACGAGGGCTGCCTTTGATATTTCGGGATTAGAGAACAAAAACAAATATTAATCATCGAAAATCGCTTTATTGTTTTTGAAAATATTCCCCATAAAGATCTATACACTTTTGCATGCGTTTGAACCAATTGTCGAAGCACTTTTTCCACTCTGATTGAGGTATCTCCAAAACATGCATTCTGAACGCAGCAACCGCTTCTTCAGGTATCGAAAAATGTTGACCTCTCAGTTTGTTTTTTAAGTACGGGAATAAAAAGAAGTCATTTGGTGACAAGTCAGGACTATATGGTGGATGACTCATCAAATCGATGTTTTGAGTGGTCAAAAATGCAGTTGTTTGAGCCGATGTGTGAGAGCTCAAATTGTAGTGGTGAAGAGTGATCCCTCTTCGGCGGTTGGTTTTCCTCATTTCTTGGAAGACAACTGGCAAACAAATGGTTGTGTACCACTCAGAATTGACTGTTCTGCGTTGTTCTAGTGGTACGGTTGCGACATGTCCAGTTTTTCGGAAAAAACAGGCGATCATTTGCTTGGAAGTGCTTCGTGCACGAACAACTTTTGTTGGATTCGGTTCATCTTGAAATACCCATACAGTCGACTGCTGTTTACTTTCGGGCTCATACGCGTAAATCCACGATTCATCACCTGTCACTATGTCATAAACGTGTTTTGAAGCACCGCGATCGTATTTTTTGAGCTTTTTTTTCGACCAATCGACACAAGCCTTTTTTTGAACGATTGACAAATTGTGTGGGATCCAACGGGAACAAATTTTTTTGACATTCAAATGTTTATGCAATATTGAATGTATGCTGGTCCCACTAATGTATAAGGTTGACTCAATCTCACGATAGGTCACATGACGATCTTGCAATATCAGTTCGCGCTCAGCATCAATGGTTTCCGGAACAACAACTGTTTTTGGACGACCTTCACGAAATTCGTCTTGGAGTGAACTACGACCTCGATTGAATTCACCATACCATCGATAAACAGTGGTCCTTTATAGAGTTTCATCGCCAAAAATGAAGTTAAGTTCATCCATGCACTCTTGCTGACTTAATCCACGTCGAAAGTTGTAAAAAATAATCGCACGAAAATGTTCACTATTTAATTCCATTTTTTGGCCGAGATGAATCCTATAAGTTACTGTAAACAACACATAGCGCTCGTATGTCAAGACGTTCTGAGTACGTATAACCTCAAAAATGTCAAACTTTACGATAGAGCTGTCAGTTTTCAGTTGTCAGATTGCAACACTAAGGTTGTCCAATCCCGAAATATAAAAGGCAGCCCTCGTATAAGTGGATAATGTGGCGGCGCGCCATCGTGCATAAACCACATATGCTGCCTTGCAATAAGAGGAACTTCTTCCAGTAAATTACCCAAATTATTTTCCAAAAATTATAAATACTCTAATGCATTTAATCTCGTCGAAAGTTCAAACGGACCAATTAAGTGATCGCCAATAATTTCACACCAGATATTAATGGAAAATTCATGCTGAAACTTATGAGGATTATCAAAATCAAAATAGTGGTTATTCCTCCAACTGAAGACTCCACGGCATGTGAATGTATGTAGCTTCGTCAGAAAATAGAATGTTTTCAAGAAACGTTGGAAATTGAATTGATTTTATGTTGCATCCACTGACAGAACTGTAGTCTAAGTGGTAAGTATTGGGCAATAAATTTAATGTTTTTGAAACCGTTAATGTTTTATTTAAATGACTAAGCGCCAGTCTTAAAATGGCTATATCTCGAAAACGCCTTGAAATATGGAGATTCAACAAGTATACGTTTTTTGTATTGAAATTATGACAGTTTTTCATTATTTATCGTCGAAACGCAAATTAAACGGGGTGTTAAAAAAATTAACATGGATTTGCCTAATTCGACCTTCGTAACATAACGTAAAATATATCATTTTTCTGAAAATAGAATAAATATGTGCAGAAAACATCAATGTAAATGTCAAATTTTCATCATAAATATCTAACTCAAATGTCAAGATGTCATTAAAGTACATCGTACAGGGTGTTTGTAACGGGTTTTCATATTGATTCATTTGAAGTCAGTTTCTTTTTGAAACGGGGCAAATAGCAGAAAATATTCAATTAGTGTTTCGAAACGAAAAATTGTTATGCTGGTGATCTTTTCTATACGGTATACGGTTTGCAAATGTGTGTGCGTGTGTGTGTGCGTGCGTGCATCTAATTTCGAGTAACAATCAATGTGGGCGGTTGAAATATAGAGCGGAGTAAAATTACAGTTATACAGGTAGACTAAAAAATCTTAAAAATAAATGTGATATTGAGTGGTACATAAGCAGTTGCATACATAGCATGGTTGAAATATAAGGTGGTTCCAAGAATTTGTGTTGGGTAGCACATAAGTAGTTTAAATAAGAGTTGAGTAGAACTAAGTTATACAGAATGGATCAAAAAACGTTAAAAAAATTGTGAAATATGCATATGGACAGAAGGGTTCAAAACATGTTAGAAGCAGTTGCATATACAGGATGATTGAAATATAAAGTGGAGTAGAATTATAGTTATGCAGGGTAGTTCAAAAAATATTATACAGTGTGGAACAAAAGCAGTTGCTTATACAAGATGGTTGAAATCAGGGTGGAGTAAAAATACTGTTATTCAGAGTGTATGAAAAATTTGTTATATCAGCATAAGCAGTTGGGATATTTGAATTACAGGGCGGGTTATAATTATATTTATGGAAATGGGTTCGATTAATTTTAGAAGCAGTTGCATATATCGGACCGTAGAAATAAAGGGTAGAGTAACATTTTAGTTATACAACGGGGGTTCAAAAATGTGAAAAATGTTGTTATATAGGGTAGACCATGAGCAGTTGCAGATACCGAATACTTGACTATGAGGCGAAGTAAAATTATAGGTATACAGAGTAATTTAAACAATAGAAAAATCGAAACAATCAATAAAGTGGAGAGCATTTATACTTATAGAGAGGAGTTTTAAAAATATCACGGTGTTTGCAACTCGTGTGGAGTTGAATTAAAGTTGTACAGGATGGTTCACAAAATGATAGACAAATCAGTTATATTGGTTAACCAATATACAAAAGCATATACAGGGTGGTTGCAATATAGAATAAATTGAGTTACATTTATAGAAAGTGGTCCAAATAATAAAACGAATAAATAAAGATAAAAAAAAATGTGTTGAACATATTGAAAAAGAATACAAATTAGAGCGAGAGGTAGACAAGAGAGATGTTGAGGGAGAGAGAGAGAGAGGGAGAAGGATACAATAAAATAATCAATAGAATTCTACCTATTAAATCAGATACAAAAAGAGAAGATATGCCAGAAAATAGTGATTGATTGCCAGGGGGTTTTAAACAGTTTATATTTTATGACAGTTGAAGTCAGTTATTTTTAAAACATAAATTATTTATGTCAGTAAATGCAAAAATCTGTACTCTTCGGTCATTAAAAATAAACACAATGCCATTAAAACTGAAGATTCCAGTTTTTTTGACAACTTTTCGGATATAAATAATAATTATTCTATGTACTCTCTTCGAGGTGACATGCTAATTCCCTCGAAACTCCTAGATGTCGGTCTTACATCTCGCGTCTTCAAATTATTCTATGTATAGAGCTAGACAAAACATTTAACATCTACCGCTAAAATTTGAAATAAAAATTAGAATAAAAATCAATAAAATTGGTAAACAGTTAACACATAGACCTTAATTCAAAAATGTGTTACAATGGTAAATCTAGTTTATGGATAGTATACATAATCTATATTTCTTGTGCACATGAATTGCATAATATCATAATGAACGTAAAATTGTTTTCTTTTGTTTCATTAAATTCTTAGTGCGGGAAATGGAGAATAATAAATACATTTAAAAAACAGAACCGACTTCAAAAAAAAAAAAACTAAAAAGCATGAAATAATTTTTTGCTACAGCAATTAAATACTTTTTATGAAATCGGTGCCAAGCTAAAGTGAAACTATTTTGGCAAGTACATTTATAAGTTGCAACTTCGCTGTTCAAATTGAAAACGTATTTAATTGTTGTAGCAAAAAATTATTTCATGCTTTTTAATTCATTTTTTGGATGTCGGTTTTTGTTTTTTTTAAATGTATTTATTTTACAATTTCTAGTGATGCAATGGCTTAATTGGATAGGGTTTTCAAATCTAATTAACTTTTTCGATATTGCCTAACATAAGGTATTTTATTTACTTTCATTTATTAGCTTGACCAACTTCGTTTACTGTTGAATAGAATAAATTGTTTTATAAATATGTAAGATATGTATTTGTATTAAGAAAATTTTGTATATTGTTACGAGAATTCATCCGACAACTGGTGCAATCGGCCATCAAACAATTCGTGGAAGGGACGTTATTCCGACACTTCTGAGAATGCGAAATGTTTTGTCTCTCAACAGGACGACAACTGCCGTTACTGGGAATTCCCTTAAAGCTTCCAGAACATGAAAGAGCTTCCCGATGGTTCGTGGACTTACCAGACAATTCGAAGAGAAATATATAAATATGAACAGCTGGCGATAGGAGGCATTCAGTTTTCGACGGTCGTATTGTACAGTTAAGATAAAATGTAAATAGTAGTTTCTGTGAATATAATTTGTGTAAAGTAGTGGAAATAAATTAGAGTGAGTTGGACTGTGTTTTTAAATAAATCCAAGAACTGAACAGAACCCGAGTGTGAAAATAAAAACATTATAGTAGTGACAGGTGTAGGTGTATTTGTGGAATTTTAGAAGTGAAAAATAAATAGATTGACAATGTTTAAAACAATGAATTTGGATCAATTGAAAGTGACAGACATAAAACAAGAACTTGAGGAAAGGGATTTAGAAATTAGTGGGAAGAAAAGTGAATTAATATAACGGCTACGAGATACCCTAATAAATGAAGGTAATAATCCCGATACTTATTTGTTTGAAGTTTTTGGCAATGGAGACATGAGTATGCTATTTTAAAAAATAGAAGATAAGGTACAAATATTACAAGATAATTCTCAGATCTTGAAAGAGTCATTAGAGGACAAACTGCTAGAAAATTCTAAGACTTTAGAGGATAAGCAGCAAACATTACAAGATAATTCTCAGATCATGAAAGAGGCGTTAGAAGACAAACTACTAGAAAATTCTAAAACCCTAGAAGATAAATTACTAGAAAATTCAATAAACTTGAAAGAGGCGTTAGAAGATAAATTAGCAGAAAACTTTGAAAAGCATGGTACAGAAAAACTCAGAAATGCTGGAAGAGAAAATATTCGAGAATGAGGCTCGGATGGAAAAGAGCTAAAGCAAACAATGGTCGAAGAGTCAGTCAAAAATGAAACGCGAATAGAAAAGCTAAAGCAGACAATGTTCGAAGAGTCAGACAAAAATGAAACGTGGATTGAAGAGCTAAAGCATATAATGGAGGGTAAGATCAGCAAAATAAAAGAACAAGTTGTCACTATACAAAGGGGAGAAACTCAATCAAAAATCGTAAGCAGAAATAGTCCAGAAGTAGTGGATTCAAAAATTGGCCTCGAAGGAGCAAGACACAAAATGAAACCTCCACAATTTGATGGGAAATCGTTATGGACTAATTATAGGCGCCAATTCGAGGCTGCAGCAAAGTTAAACGGATGGTCGGCAGAGGAGAAGGCAACAGCACTAACCCTAGCCTTAAGAGGGGATGCTACAGACATCTTACAAACGTTGAATACCTCGGAGCAAGAAGACTACGAGCAACTGGTCAAACATTTAGAACTGAGGTATGGGCAAACCCATTTGGAGCACGTTTATCACTCCCAACTGAAAAATCGCCACCAGAAATCTAATGAATCCCTACAGGAGTTTGAAGCTGATATTGCCCGTCTGGTTCGCCTTGCCTATCCAGCCACGACCGACTCAATTAGTGGATGCACTTGCTCGAGCGCTAGAATTCGAGGCTGCGAAAAATACCTGCAGATGACAAGCCAGAGTCCGAATCATGGGCGAAGAATCAGAAGATGGCGGAAACGATGAAGCCTCTGTAAGAAAGATAATAGAGAAAGTCCTTACCGAGAAAAGACAACTGAGATGTTGAAAGTGTGGTAAGATAGGACACATAAGGAGTCGTTGCAAGGAGAGCAACGGAGGCCCGACTTCCTCGTCGACGTCGAGTTCGATGGAAAGGGGCCATCGTCGACCCGTAGCCAACAAGCTCCAACTATCTACGCATATGTCGCTTCGTTACGCAACCCACGTTAACAGTGTCTTTGTAGATGCCTTTATTAATAAGAAGCAATGTGCAATGGTGCTGGATACAGGTGCGACAAAAACAGTTATATGGCCCAACATCGTTTTAGAGACGATGATAAAACCAACAAAATGGCAACTGCGAACAGCGACAGGAGAGGCAGCGAAAGTCCATGGTGAAATAGAGGTTGAAATGGTCTTGGGAAATACAACCTTCTTACATCGGGCATTAGTGGCAGACATCGATGACGAAGGCATCAATGGAATGGATGTCATGAGCTCCAAGGGATTCCAGTTAAACTTCAAAGATGGAATTCTGCGAGTAAATGACGAAGAAGTGGTGCTTCATGGAAAAGACTACATAATGCTTCGAGCCATCTCAGCAGAAGATGTCAATGTTACGGAAAGAGCTGAAATCATTGTAGATGCTTGCTTAGATGGAAAAGTTAAAGACGGAAAAGTAATGATGTTCGATCCCAAACTTCACGATGAAAATGTATGCAGAGGTATCGCACTGGAAAAGACTTTGTTTCGGGCCAAGGAGATTGTGCCAGTAAGAATAATGAACCTGAATCATTACTCCGTTGTGCTAAAGAAAGGAACAACATTGGGCCATTGTTCAACAGTTTCCTCTGTAGTCAGAAGAACCCCTGTTTGATAAGGATTTTATATATTATGAAAAATAAAAGTATTTTACTTTTAAGCAAATTTTTTTTTTGCTGACAAACCTCGTATACTGTTGAAAAAGCGATGTAATGAGTACAGTATACGTTTTCAACCATGCAGTATTTTTCTGAAGAATACTTTTTCTCTAATTATATTCATAACAATGTTTTCCGTTGGAATTCAACTCATGAAAACACACTGTATATAGAAACCAACTGAGAACCTTTACCTTGAAGTTGATAGACTGACATTTATTTCGATTTATTTCCAGTCAGCATGGAATTTATTACAATTTTTAATTGCACAATTGGATGCAGTTTTTAATTCTAATAAACTTTGCTTGATTACAGTTTAAGATATAATAATAATTTGGTCAAGTGCGAGTTGGACTCGCATACTAAGGGTTCCGTACCACCTTCAAGATTCTAATATTCCAGTTTCAGACAAGCAAGGAATGAGTGCATTTTCTTATATTTACCCTTATATCTTTTAAAGGAAGCGTTTTAAATTTATAAAACATATACACTTTGTTTTTCCACACATAGACTTTTTATTTTATCTGCTTCAGGATTCGCTTGATTTTTATCAGAATACATATGTATTTAATTTTCTAATTTGGCCCCCAAAAATTAACATTACAGTTTTATTTTACTAATAAACTTTCAGAGAAGTCTTTTATAATTAACTGTCTGAGTTTTGAGGCTCTGTAGATTGGAAGATAAAGGGCAAAATAGATCAAGTTTTAAATTATAAATTATTAAATCTGTTATTCAAATTATTAAAAAATACAAATAAAATATATTTTTCAAAATTTAAGTAGTGTAGTTTCAAAAGTGGAATTAAGTCGATGTTTAATATTTTTGTTAATATCTTTTAAACAAATGATTTAAAAATATGATATATTTGTAATTCACATAATGAGCCTTTTATCTGATATGATGCGTTTGAAAATTGAATTTTTATTTTCCACTTAATTGTATAATTTGTCCCTAAAATTACTATGGGGGTTTTCTAATAATTTTTCTTATAAATTTGAAGTACCAGTACCCCTAATTATTTTCAAAATTTTAGGTAGTATGGTTTCAGAAATAAAGCGAGAAATGAGATTTTTTTATATCTTTATGTTAATATCTTGTAAACAATTAATTTTAAAAATATGAAAAATATGTATTTGTATTCCCCATAATAAACCCTTTCATTTCATGTATTGCATGATGCGTTAAAAAATATATAATTATTTTCCGTTTAATTCTATATTTGGCCCCCAATATTAATATTAGGGATTTCTTCGTATTTTTGCTGTAAACAAAAAAAATTAGGTCTTATAGTTTGGGGAATAAAGCGGGGAATTTTTTAAATATATTTTAAAATATTTATTTAAATAAATAAAAAAATATATTAGTATTCGTCATAATGAGCCCTTTGATTTGATATATTACATGATCCGTTAGAAACATTTATAATTTTTTATTTTCCATTTAATTCTATAATTTGCCCCCCAAAATGAATATTAGAGGTTTCTCCTTATTTTCCCAGTAAAGTTCAGGTGAGGGCTATACCTGTACTTTTTTTTCAAAATTTTACAGCTCATGGTTTCGGAGATAAGGGCGAGGGGAATGGGTATTTTTTTATATTTTTGTTAATATCTGTTATTTTATTTATTTAAAAAATATGGAAATATTATATTTGTTTTCGTCATAATGAGCCCTTTCATTTGATATATAACATGATGGGTTAGAAACAATTTTAATTTTATATTTTAAATTTAATTCTGTAATTTGCCCCCCAAAATTAAAAGTAGAGGTTTCTCCTTATTTTTCCAGTAAACTTCAGGTCAGACCCTATACCTCTAATTTTTATCAAAAGTTTACGTTTTATAGTTTCGGAGATAAGGGGGGGGGAATGGGTCAATTTTGGTATATTTTCGTTAATATCTTCTTAATTATTTTTTTTAATATGAAAAAAATATATTTGTGTTCCTCAGAATGGGACCTTTCATTTGATATATTACATGATGCGTTTGAAAAAAAAAATTAATTTTCATTTAATTCTATAATTTGCCCCCAAAATTAACATTAATGGTTTGTCCTTATTTTTCCTGTAAAGTTCGCGCAACGATCTATATTTCCTATTTTTTTCAAAATTTTAGGCTCAGTAGTTTCGGAGATCAGAGGGGGAACGGTCGATTTTTTTAGTTTTTCCCCCCAGAAGTACCGTTAAAATCAAAATTTCTTCATTTACGATATGTACTCCTGATCGGGTCACCAAACTATACATTGATACCAAATTTCAATCTCTTCCGTCCAGTAGTTTAGGAGAAAATTGCTGTGATGTGACAGAGGCAGAAATCCGGAGTGATACTCGTATTATAAGGGTATCCGTATATTGTATATACGGAACCCTAAAAATGAAACTACCTCACTTTTAAACAAAATTGAAAATTTTTTGAAACAGTATATATTTGGAAAATTCGCAGAAATACTTATTATACATTTTTAGTGCAATGGCATAAGTAGATGCAGTTTTCAATTCTAATTACTTCTATTTGATAACAATTTTAGATCTTAACAAAAATGAAGAAACTTTAATTTGTAACCAAAATTCCTCTTTGATGACAAACCTAGTCTAGAGTTAAAAAAGTGACATGGAATGTGTTTACGTTTTAGACCATACAAATCTGTTGATGAAGAATAACTTTTTCCCTTAAAATTATTAATACAAAAAGAAATCGTTTGATTTATGAATATACACTGTATATACATATTACTGACATTTATTTTGATTAATTCAATTTTTTTTACAATTTACCCCCAAAATAATAACAGTTAATCACAGCAACTATCGAAGCTTACTGTATAAGAGTTTCGTTAAAAAAGTTGTTCTCCATCTTCTAAAAAAATTGAAATATTGAAAAACAATATGGGACCACTTCAGGATAATTTCTTTTTAATTCATTATACTCCATGTTCCCATTTTTTTAATACCAGCGACTCCACCAAAGTTTACTGTATTAGAAAGTTGGTAATTTTTTTCCCGATTTTCTAAAAACGGTACAAGCTATGTTATTGAAAAAAAATATTGGACCACTTCAGGATATCCCAGAACTAATCCAATTTCTTTTCTTTTGTCCCATATTCAGAAAAAAATTTTTTTATTACCGGCTACTCCACCAAGGCATAGTGTATAAGAAAATAGGTAAAAAAGTTTTTCCCCATTTTATAAGAAACGGTACAAGTATGTTAATGAAAAAAATATGGGACAACTTCGCGATCCCCCGGAACATGATCCAGTATAAACGGTCGAAATTCCTTGAGCGGTGTGCGAGTAATCGCTGAACAAACATAAAAAAATAGATTCAGATAAATTCAGAACCTCCTTCTTTTTGAAGTTGGTTAAAAAAACGCTAAAATCTCGAACGCCGCCTCCATGCTAATCACTTTTAACAATTTTATAAATAAACTAGCGGACCCGACAGACGTTGTTCTGTCCAAACGTGGCTTGGAACTATTAGCGGGTTCAGCAAATGTTTTTTAACCGACATCTTTGATATTAGAATTCAATAAACTGTATACTAATGTTTACAAAAGTAGGTATAAATGTTTTTATTTTAATGAATAATAGTTCTAAGAAGGTTTTTGAAAACTCAGATTACGCAATTATAAGGATGGTCCAAATTTAATAATAAATTATCAACAAATTACCAAAAATCATAGATTAATGCATTTTAGTGGCTATAAGAGTTTTCATATTAATTTTTAAATTGAAAATTCAAGAATAGATTGAATAGAAGCCATAATGAAAACATAAACTGAAAACTATTAGTTACACTGTGTCCCCGTATGGACTTCCTAATAGCAGAAACTTTAATAATAAAAAGTTTTACTTCTTCTAAAACCCAATATCTTCATTCTATAGTCAATTTTGTATAAATATCTATGAATTTGCACCAAGTTAGGAAAAGTATAATAATCTATTGAGTAACTTTGACAATGTATCTAAGTAACTATTGTCAACCATATTTGTAATAATTTATTAACAGTATTAAACAAAGCATACTATATTCACTAAATTGATGACATGTGAAAGAGGAGAAAAAGCGAAGCTACTAAGAATACAAAATACCAAACTAACCTGGTAGACACCTAAACCCAAAACTACAAAGTGTCAAAATCCTATACTTTAATCTTGAATAAATGTTGTAGTTAATAAATATTTTTGAAATTTAGAGTCATGACGTTTAATAAAAGCATTAAGTTCGTTTTTGAATTTATTTAAGGACCTCACCGTTTTAATGTGAGCGGGTAAAGAATTTAAAACATTTGGTCCAAAATACCATATACTTCTTTGTGAGTTATGTTTTTTAAATAGTGGCGTTATGAGTTGTTCTGTAGCAGTACTTTTTGTACGGATATTCGGTAATCGAAGTTCAAAGTGAATATAAATACTAGACATTGAAGTATATACATTTGGGGAAGGGTTAAAGTGTTTGATCAATAAATTTGTAGGGAAACGCCTGTCATTTAATATACTTTTTAAAATAGTTAAGACACAACAACGTAGTACTATAACAACCACCCCATACGCTGATGCAATAAACTATTATCATATCTAAGATATTTCTGAGATGCTAAAACTTAGGGATTAGCGTTCTCAAACTGGTTGACAAGGAGTTTACATGTTCTTTCCACTTTAGGTGCTGATCACCTATGACCCCCAGAAATTTAATATTGGTCGTTTGGTTTATATATTTACATGAACAAGTTGAAAATTTTTTAAATGAGTTTTTAAGAATTTTGATTTTTTCCTTATCCGGCTGATCTACACTGTCTATAGAAAACGTAATAAACCTGGTGTTAGATAGGTTTAAACTTAAAATACTTACATCTAGCGAACTTTTAAGAGTTTGCATTCCAAGTTCTGCTTTTTCGTAAACCTCCTTCCTAGTTTCACTTTCAAATAAAAGTACTGTATCGTTAGCGTAAGATGTAATTTTCCCATTTAATGAAAAGCTACCTAATGAATTTATATACAGAAGAAATTAAATCGGGCCTAATATTGTCCCTTGTGGAACGCCCATGTTAACTAGTAATGGATTGCGAATCGTATCATTTATTGTTACTACTTGAAATCTATTCGATAGGTAGCTTTGGAAAATATTAAGAACTTTTCCTCGGACACCAATTTTTTCCATTTGTATAAGGAGCAGCTCATGATTTACTGTATCGAATGCTTTCGCTAGATCGAGAAACACTGCTAGACACTTTTTAGCAGCATCCACATTTATTAAAATATCTTTGTTAGTGACAGGATTGCAGATTCGGTGGAAATATTTTTTTGTAATGCATACAAATATCGTGTTTGTTAAATAGTTTAATAATCGATTTTTTAGACACCATTCAAACATTTTTGCAAAATTGTTTATTATAGTTATAGGTATGTAATTTGTTAGTTACTTTTTACTTCCCGATTTAAATATAGGTTTCGTATTTGTATCTTTAAACTCTATTGGTGTAATACCACTATCAAAGGCTAAATTTATTATATACATTAATGGATTTAATAAATAATAAGTTTTATAAATCTACTTGATATTTTGTCCGGACCTGGTGCTGCGTTACTTTTTAAGTGATCACTTTATTATTCACATTAGATACCTTAATAATACTTTCCGATTATTTTTATGTTTTTTTGGGGAATAACACCACAATAGAAATAAAACTACGTATATTGCAGGAATACCAAACGTTTCAAAGTCTATTCGGACAAAGTCAAAGACAAAGTTTGGTATTCCTGCAATATACGTAGTTTTATTTCTATTGTGGTGTTATTCCCCAAAAAAAACATAAAAATAATCAAGAATATGACACAAACAACGTTTAGAAGACAATACTTTCCGACTTTACCTTATTTTTGTAAAAAAACCAATTGAAAGAGTCGCTATTTCAATATCGTTGAATAATTTTGTGCCCAAAGGACATTCTATATCATATTTCTCTGTATTTTTTTGTTTTTGATTGTTTGAGACTTCGTTTATTATTTACCAAACTTTTTTATAATTTTTCTTAGCTAAATTTATTTGTTTTTATAATAATTGTTTTTTTGTAACTTAAGTAGTGAATTTAATTTGTTTTTGTAGATTTTGCATACATTTAATTTCTGTTGAGTAAAATCAGCTGTTTTTTCAGTTTGTCCCTAATAATTGGGTGATCTAGGGTTTTAGTTTACGTCTATGTTTATTTATCGTTTTAGTAATTGTGTTTTGTCTGATATAAAAATTTATTTTTCGAATGAATGTAGAATAACTTATATTTACATCGTATCGTGTTCTTCAATAACTTCGTTCCAGACTGTAAAGCTAAGTTAATATTTTTGTAATCTATTATATCGTAACTTTGTGCCGGAGTAATACTATTGTAAGAGTTATGTAAATTAATTGATAAAAAGGTAGTATAATGATCACTTAAAGTTGTTTTAATTATAAAAGATTTCATCTTCATACTTTCCCGTTTATTATTCACAAAAATATGATCAATGGTGGGTTTAATATCAGCTTGCACCCTGGTAAAATCATAGATGTAAGAAAGAAAGCCTTGTTCATTTATCATACAAAAATAGTTATTTACAATGTTATCTACATCTTTATTATGCACGTTAATGTTAATATCGCCTATAAAAATTTCCATTTCTTGTCTATGGTTATTTAAAAAATGATTCTCTAGTTCATTAATAAAAATTGAACCATTTGTCGAGGGCAAACTATAAGACGCCGTTAAGCCAAACGTAAAGTTTGCAAGCGAAAACTCAATACGCAAAAGTTTCGCTTCAGTTAATACTACAGTATGCAGATTAATGACATGCAAATCATATTTTACATATACCACCACACCGTCATTATGATTTTGATAAGATTAATTATAGATAATATTGAAACCCATGATTTTAAAACAAGTTACCTTTGGAATTTTTCTTGTCTCCGACAATATTATCACATCAATATTTTCATATTTACAGCTTTCTAGATACATTAATAGTTCATCAAAATTTTTTTGCAAACTTCTAACATTAATATATTATATTTAGACATCTACCAGGTATTGAGCTAATTTTACCTAAAAATTTATCGTTTATGTAATAGAAGTCCTCTGCCTCAATCTCCCCCTCACTAAAATCATTTTTTGCAAGAAACGTAGGACTCACGAAAATTTAAATGTATTATTTACAGTGAAGGAAAAGAAATCCATAGTATTTAATTTTTGGGAAACCGGTCATATTTACAGTGCATGATGACAGAATTAAAGCATGAAATTTACTTTTATTACATTATTTGTACTAACACACCTGCATATTTCAAAAAAAGCCATCACAGCCTCACGTTAAGGGCCATCGAAAAATTAGTGAGATAATTTAGGGTTGGTGGGTGTCTGCTAATATCTCAGTCTGAAATGCATATAATTTATACTTAAATGTTATTATAATTTTAACAAGCTTTATTAATAAAACTATATTTGATATATAAAAAAAATTATAATTGATAATTAAAGTATGTTATTTCATTAGTTTTATGAGTTAGACTTTATTATTATAATAAATATGCATTATAAAATAATGTGCATCATTTTATCCTTACGTTGACGAATTTTGAAAAAAACGTATATCTTCCGTAAGGACTGGTTGGTAGGTGGGTGATGAAATTATATCTTACAGTTTCTTAAATGGGGGTGGGTAGGGGTCAGAAAATCGTCAAAATTCATCTTACATAATTTATGGATATTCCCTTAAAATTTATTTTAGGTACTCATTTTTGATTAAACATTTTATTAAATGTTTTAAAATAAATAGTAAATATTTACTTTAAAACTACAAATTAATTGAATTAATCTAGGATTATACAATGTTATTTATTTGCGTCACACCCGTAGCGTTAAGGTACATACCAAAGTGGACTTTACTTCATATCAAAGAAGGAAATTGTTAATTTAATTATTTTAATTAAAACGATTTAGATAAGCAAAATACATTCTGCAAAGTAGGTATAAAATAGTATCGCTCATTTATTAATAGTTAAATGAATGACGTGGGTTTAATTAAGTTAAGTATAGCCCAGCGAAGAAATTGACGTCATTATAAATTTTTAAAGAGTTATGTTTAAACTTTGACGTCAAGTCAGAGCCAAAAGTCTTCAAGATGTCGAATGCGCGACCTAAAGAATTCATAATGACTATTAATAAAGGAGTACTTAAAGAACGCTTTTTTTATTGCATAAAAGACTTATTAGGAACATCATTTTTTGATGTTTGAGAAAAATAATATTGCGATGAATTCTTATTGCAGTTATTTTGCCTGCAATTTAGATGTTCAGTATTTGAAACTTATCTAACTTAAGGCCTCTTATGTGCTTGTTGCGCTAAAAAATAAAAAATATTTTTTTAAGAGATCATTCCCTTATAGGAAGTACAATTTCTTTTCGAGATTTCAATCTCTTGTCCATCAGACAACCTCTCGTGGAAATGTTAGTAAAACAATGACGTTTCACGTCTATCATCCTCAGATCTATTCGTACTAGTCCCGTAATTGGCTCCGTATTATATTGCCCCTAGTTGCTCAGCCGCTTCTACAACTTCGCTGATTGGAAGTGGTGGTGGAGCTTTACAACATTTCATAGGTTATTCTTGAATTAAGATGTTCTATATTTGGCAGTACTCGGGTGTTCTCAAAGTCTATGCAGTGCATTGAAGGAGCAAGAAAATTTGATTTGGGTGGGGAACATTTTGCGATGCCCTATTGGATTAAGGATTTAAAAAAAAGGAAAATTGTAAAATTTCTACTTGTAAAACCCAACATGTTCACTTAAAGTAACATTATAAAGTAATAACTTTATACTTTAAATAATTCTTTGACACTATAAAGAATTAAACAAAGATAAATGTTCTACTTTTAGCTTTACTGAACTCCTTTATAACTGGATTATACTTAGATTATATTTATTTCACTTATTTAATGAAGTCAGGTAAATTTGGGATCATTGTCTATAATTCTTTATATAACTCAAAAGTGTATGTAGACGCTATGAAAAAGAATGACACTTCGAAGATATTATAACTCAAAATGTCGAAAGGCACTTTTGCATCCTCTCGCATTACTGTGTGTAAATTATAATGGTCTTAAGAATCATACAGAACACAAACATTTTGAAAATGTTGAAATAAGACAAATCTTTAATTAGAAGCAATAAAAAAATTTGCTTCATTCTGCATTTGGGAGATTGTGTAGGTTGAGAGCTAAAACATTATTTTCATTTTGGGTACTGTTCTATCTTTAACAATTTTGCCCAACTATAATTATCAACATTTAGGAATTTCAGGAAAACTAGCTGACTGAGACCCCAAATTGGAAAATACGTGTAATGACATAATAAATTCTAAAGAAGCATTCTTTCATAACCGAACCACAATCATTGGGTGTTTTTAATTCCTCTGTGTGATTTTTTAAGCTTTCAATCGATTCAACAACAACACCAAATTAATAATACAGCCTTGACCGCTCCGATTCTGTTTTCCCACATTGTGTCTGATAAAGACTTTACGGTAAGATTTTATTTGTTTTTGATTATATTCCAACTGTTGGTGGAATTTCAAAATAACAAATAAATTTTCTAAAAAAAAAAACAAAAAAGTTTTCGCTGCCACAGAACCACCAACAACGTATTCCAGCTATGACAACCGCAAGGTGTACAAAATGGCCTGTGATTAATATTTAAAATTTTAGTTTTGACTTCACTATCTACGCCTACCATACTTGCATCGTTGTCATATACTTAGCCAAGCCAGTTTTTAATATCTATGCATTTTCCAGTACTGTATTAGTTCTCCTGTCGCCTCAATGATAAGAAATATGATAAAGTTTCCTTCGATTGGGCTGATGGAGGTATTACAAAATCTTAGAATCAATTACATCGATTCGAGCGGAATACTTAGCATTCGAGTCAAACTCGCACTTGACCAAATTATTTTTTTGAATATGTATTTACATAGAATCATATATCAATCAGATATCAATAAAGTTAATAGAATTTCTAGTGTCGCTTGTCTTGAGAAATTCTCTGAGATTTCTAAAGCCACAATCTAATACTAAGAAATGAATAATGCCAACCAATCCTTCAAACAAATTGTGCCAGTATTTTTTAGATTCGTGAAAAGTATTTACATTTCCTCTTCTTGTTGTTTCCCATTCCGTATTTCTTTATTTATCAAATATACCCATACCATTTAAGATTGTAAATTACTAAATATTCTGCATATAATTTTAGTTTGAAGTTGAATTTTAATACGTACGTTGCCTATGCCTCAAAAAACAAATATTCCAATATTTTAACAACAAATAACTGACCACCAATTTCTTTCGATTATACTGTACCTAAGTCGATATTCTTTTTAATACTAGCTAATCTAATAACTCAAAAATAAGTGTTAAGTTATAAAATTACATGGAATAATTTAACAGAGTACTATCAAATTTCTCATGTGAATAATGTATTATACAGAAGAAACCACTTTTACTACAGAGTCTGTTTCATGATTATTATTAATTTTGAAGAGTCATATTCGGAATATTTTTCTTCAAAATTAGTAGATTGTTTATAAACTGCAATGCGAGCACGTTTGTCTTTTTCGAAAATTTTCAGGTTATGACAGGAAAACTTACTAGTAAGGAAAACTTACTAGTAAGCGAAATTAGGTCCATTTGTTTTTCAATCTTAAATTTATCAACACTTCTTAAATAACAGAGAACAGAGATATTAATATATTTAATATTTAATCTTTAAAAATGTTCTTATTTCAAGTTTGGATTAAAAAGAACAATTTACAGTAGGAATGAAGAATTCAAATTATGAACCAAATCAAATAAATACAAAAAATTATAAGAAGATGGATTTTCAGTGGCTTTTAGACATTTCTTCATCATAATTATTTAATGTTTTTTTTACCCTTTTTATAGTAGTAGGTCATTTTAATTTGTCAACTTTTACCTGGTGCATTTTCATGTTTTACGTTTCTTCTTTCGTCAAATACAGTCATCATTTGGGTGTTTGTTACGTTTTGTTAATGGTGCATTGTTACAGTTCTTGTTTATATTATAGATGTGGGGTTGCTGCATTAGGCAGACAATAGTAGAAAAATCAGTAACTAACATAGTTACAATGAATGGTTCGACATGATTATTCACTTATTAATAGATCGACTAGGCTGGTGTTGTATAATATAATATTTGAACTGAACCATAACACTAGAATTCATAGAACCGACTTGCAGATTATCTTGTTTATTAGTAGCTATAAAATCTCAGTTATTAGTAGTAAGAACTGCAGGCTTCATAAGTTCTTGCTTTACAGCCTACTATCGCTTTCTATAAAGATGTTAGTCCAGTATATGTCATGAGAAATAGTTCTTAAAATTCTTATAGTGTAATTGCTGCAATATTCTTTGATTAATTACACACGTCACCCTCCGTTTTTAATGTGATGTGAATGATGATTGTGGTTAACAATTTTACATGGTTCACATTCGACCACTCCTACGTTTCTGAAGTACTATGATTGTTAAGTAAACAACTGCGGATGAACCATCTTTTTCCAGCTGTGATGTGTGACTGAAGCGCTTATAGTACATACTACTATGCCATTTTATGTCTCTCCCACGATGACAGCTCTAACAGTACTGTTTTTGTGACGCGAATTTGTATTTATCATCACTTTCTCCGAAATATTCTATTGATACTTGTTGCTTGGGTTTAAGATCAAGATATCACTGCAAAAATAACAACGGATAATCAATCTTTGTCAGCTGTCTTATTGGTTTTGTTGTTCCGTTTGGCAACACTATTCGCTATGACCTAAGTTGGTTTAAATTACTATTAATGAAGATGATTACCGGAAACAGTTTTCTTGGTTATAAGTAAACTCGACTTCGACACTTTATATTTAACATAATACTATTAAAAACTAACAGGCTTTTCTAGTTGAGCGGTCTCATGGTATTTAAAGTTCTTTCTAATTTGTAATCTCTTCATATTTTATTCACATTTTTTAACTTTATTTTTATTTTTTATTACTATTTGGACTACTCTGTACAAGTATAAATTTAATTCACCCTATATTGCAACCACTGTGTATATACTCCTGGGTATTGGTCACCTTCACTAATTCAACTCCACACGATATTGCAACCGCCCCTATATTTTTTAAAGAGAGTTATGTATCCCGTTCCCATAAGAAGACAACAAGATAAAGAAATAGCAGATCAGCAGCACGTGCAGACGATTCATCATATGCTAAAACTGAATTCAATTACTTTCGCATATCTTAATGTTTTGTTTCAGATTAGAATAGACGTAAACATCGTAGCGACTAGACGTATAATTTTATATTCAGTAATAAATTAAAAACTTGTAATATTTTTTCCACTCGATTAAACTTTTAAAAATCTTTTTTAAAAAGTTATTTTTGAAAACAAAAAATATTACTGGCGCAGTCATTCGGATCTGAACGAATTTCTTCAAGAAAAACGTCAGTTTCCACTGTGGATTCAGAGAACTAAACTCCGCAAAGAAGAAAAGAAATCCACAACGAGTGAGTAGAAAAAGTTGCTTTCCTTGTTATATATATATATATAATTTCCTTATATTCATATTTACCCAGTTTATGTCTATCTCCTCGAATTTGTCTGATTCATCAAGAGAAAACAGTGCAAACGAGTTAATTTTAAGAGAACAAAATTTTGAATTTGATTTAAGTACATTATTTTCCGATTTAAACATTTATAATAGTCCAGTTAACCATTCAATATGAATCCGAACAGACATGCAGGTAATGTTCCAGTTTTTGAACCCAAGTTACTACAAATAATTCCACAATTTGATGGAAACCCATTAGAACTGTCATCATTTCTTGATACTGCTAATACTATAATTAATCAGTATTGGGATCCAAACCCAGAAAATATCCAAAGCGTACAAAACATAATAATTATATACGGCATTTATTCTAAACTAATCGGTAAAGCTAGAGAAGTTTATAGTATTTGCATTGCTAAAGATTGGCACACTGTCAAAAGCGCGTTAAAAGCACATTTTGGAGATCAGCGCGATGAGAATGGTTTACTTTTTGATTTAGATCAATTAAGACAATTTCAAAATGAACCTTCTTTACAATTTTATACAAGAGTTATGTCCAATTTAAGCGCATTACATAATTATGTTGACATTCACGAAAATCTTGTTCAAAATAGAACAGTTAAAAAGACATTTTATAACACCCACGCTTTAAAAATATTTTTAGTAGGACTAAAAGAGCCCTTAGGTTCTACCATTAGAGCTATGAAACCCAGCACATTAGCTGAAGCCAGACAATATATTATTGCCGAAAATAATATTCGACATTGACAAAGACCTTCCAATTTTGACAACAATCATCACAAAAACAATTTCCAACATCAAAAACAACATAATCACAACCAACATTTCAAACAAAATCCAAATCAATTTCAAATGCAAAATCAATTTCAATCTTTGAATAGAAATCAAATTCCAAGTCAATTTCTACCAAATAATTTTCAATATCAACAACCACAATTTCCTAGAGGACCAATACAAATTCAACAAAGACCAGTCCCTCAACAACAAATTTTCACAAACAGACCAATTTTTCCTCGACAGCAAAGAAACTCAATTAACGTGTGGCAACCAAGAGGTAATACCCCACAACAAACTCCTGTTCCTATGAGTGGTGTTTCAACAATAAAACCCTATTCACAAGATCCTAGAAATCAAAGATTTTACCAAAAACCTAAAAACACATATGAAGTACACAATCTTGAACAACTTGACCCTTCTTATGAAAATCCCGAATTTTACATTGAAAATATTCCAGAAATAGATTTTCAAAATGAAAACATTCATGAAAACTATATTGACATCAGCTTACAAGAACCAGAACAAAGTTCAGATGAAGCAAATTTTCCAACATAGAACTACATTCTATCTATGACAAAAAGGACCTTCCTTATATAAAAATATCCAACCCTCCATTAAAACTTTTAATAGAGACGGGTGCAACAAAATCATTTTTGAACCCCGAAGTAGCAGATAATTATTTTTCAGATTTCATAAAGAAAGAACCCTTTACGATTTCTTCAATTTTTCAGACAACTACAAAAAATTATTGTATCGAAATCCCAGCATTTTCAGAATTTAATTCTAAGAAAAATATTAAATTTTATTTATTTAAGTTCCATAATTTCTTTGACGGCTTAATAGGCTATGAAACAATGAAAGACCTCGATGTTCAAATTGATATAAGAAATTTCACTTTGAAAACTCCAACTTCCAAAATTAACCTAGATCATTATGAAACAAAGAATAAGCTTTTATTCTTTGCCCGACTAGAACACCATACCATTGAAACCCTTAAAGTTCCAGTGAACATTCAAAATGGCGAAATTGAGATAAATACAATTAGACTTAGCGAGTGGCTTTCAATAAATTGAAATGCATCCTGACGATATCAAGAAAACAGCTTTCAATGTCGAACACGGTCCTTACGAGTATCTACGTATGCCGTTTGGTTTAAAAAAACACCCCCGCAACGTTCCAGAGAGTCATGGACAATGTCTTAAAAGGTTTACAAAATAACATCTGTTTTGTGTATATCATTTGTTTTTCCTCCTCATTTCAAGAACATATTGTTAATTTGAAAAAAAAATATTCCAAAGACTTAGAGAACACAATTTAAAAATCCAACTTGACAAATCAGAATTTTTGTGCAGAGAAGTTTCTTACCTCTTTTAGGTTATTATAGGAAGTTCATCAAAAACTTCGCTCACATTACAAAACCATTTACAACTTGTTTGAAAAAAGGTGCTAAAATTAATATCAATGACCCTGAATATATTAAAACTTTCGAAGAATGTAAATCACTTCTGACAAACGATCCAATTTTGCAGTACCCAGATTTTTCAAAAAACGATCACGAGAAAAACTATTCGACAATTGAGAAAGAATTGCTAGCCATCGTCTACGGCACAAAAGTCTTTCGATGTTACATTTTTGGTCGACCCTTCACAATAGCGTGTGACCACCTTCCCTTAAAGTGGCTCGTGTCTTTAAAAGAACCCAATTCACGATTAGTACGTTGGAGATTACGTTTAGAAGAATTTGACTATGAAATAGTTCACAAGAAAGGTAAGAAAAATACTAATGCAGGCGCCCTGTCACGAGTAGAAATTTACCCTAACGAAACCGAAAGAAATACTCCCCCAATATTTCAATACATTCAAGAATTCAACGAGAACCCAGAATTACAAATGAACAGACCTTCTACTAAATCAAATTTTTATTATTGAAGTCCCAGACAATCCCCGAAAACAGATAAAGAAAATTTTTGAAAACCCTGTAATTCGAACACGTTTCTATTTATATGTCATAAAGAACTCTTTCCGACAACAACTAATTCAATTTAAAAAAGACTATGCAGGAAATACTCGAAAATATGCAGTTTACTTCCAAAATGACCCAAATAATTATTTTTACGAAGAAATGTGTAGATTCATCCCCCAAATATTCAAAAATTCTGCCTATAAATTTTTAAAGTCAAATAAGTTACTTTTTGATGTAACACAAGAACACCGACAACAAAAGCTTATAAAAACTCAACACGAAGGAATAACAAATCACAGAGGAATTTTAGAAACCTCTAACGAACTCAAACAAAAATATTATTGGCCCAAACTAATCGATGATGTAAAAAAATTCGTAAATAACTGTAATGTATGCCAACAAGTAAAATATGAACGTCATCCCCCTCTAATAAAATTTCAATTAACGCCCACTCCAAAGAAACCCTTTGAAACAATTCACATAGATACTTTCAAATTCGAAAATTCAATTGCCCTTACTATATGTGATAGCTTTTTAAGGTTTGGACAAGCTTATATTATTCCCAGTTTATCAGCCCTTCATGTCTATAAATCACTTTTACAATTTATCAGTACATTTAAAATTCCAGAAAACATTGTTTCTGACAACGGTTCAGAATTAACTCAACATCTCCTAAAAGATTTTGCAAATTTATATAAAATAAATTGGCATTATACCTTGCCCTTAAATCCAAATAGTAACTCAATCGTAGAGAGATTTCACTCAACTCTACTCGAACATTTGAGACCACTTACATTAACAAAACCAGATATAAGCCCTTTTGAAAAACTTTCTTACGCAATTATAGGTTACAACAATTCCCTTCATTCAGTTACAAAATATAAGCCCATTGATCTTATTTTTGGTCAATTAGAATTAAAAGAACCAATCGAAATCGATCCCCAATCCCAAGTTGTTAACCACGAACTTGACAAACATAAAGAAATCATGAAAACCTTATACCAAAATGTTTCTGAAAATATGCAAAAACAAAAAGCAACCCTTATTCAGAAAATTAATGAAAAAAGGAATGACCCTCCTGATATTCAACCAGAAACTACAGGTTACAGAAAATTAACGGAACGACAAGGCAAAACTAAACCTTTATATAAACCTGAACATATTTTACAAAATACGGATTTAACAGTAACGACACCTCAAAATACTTATCACAAACAAATATTTAAACCGCCTCGAAAATTTATTGACAAAACTTGTTACAGGCTGATGACACTACACCTGACGATGAGTCAGAAAGTTCAAATTCGGAATCTCAAAACTAATCCCGGAGTCCTTCCCTTTAAACTTGGAAGTTCCCGACTAAAAATAGCATCGCACACTTTCCTACATTATGTCCGAATTGACCCAATCAAATCCACAAATTTTATCAATCACCAATATATATGATAACTTTGAACATGTAATACGTAACGTAACATCTGTTCAAAAGAACCACTTCTTTGTTCTTATAAACACTTAGAATATGAAGTTAGATTACTAAATCAAAAAATGAATTCACTGTTCCCAAATAATAGAAATAAAAGAGGATTAATTAATCCCTTAGGATCTGTAACAAAATATTTCACAGGAAATATGGACGCCCAAGATGCTCAAGAAATTCATGAAAGCATTTCAGAACTCGAAACTAATCAAAATAAAATTGTTAGAAAAGTTAATAAACAAATATCATTAACTTCGGCACTTATGAAAAATATTAATGAAACAATTACTAAAATATCAAATAACCAAAATTTGATTGAAAATAAAATTGAACAATTAAGAATAGGTTTGAACGAAATAAACTTTAATTATGCTCATTATTTAGAGATTCAAGAAATTTTTAAATTAAATTCAGACTCTTTATTGAATTTCCTTTCAGACATGGAAAATGCTATAAGCTTTGCTAACTTAAAAGTTTTACATCATAGTATCATTTCACCAAATGAATTACAAAAAATTGTTGATCAGTTGCAAGAATCACACGGTTATTCACAATTGTTATTTTCTGTACGTGATTATCTCAAATATTATGAAGTAGTTGAAACAAATGTAATCATTTCACAAGATAAAATAATATTTTCTCTTGATTTTCCATTGGTCCATCCTGATATCTTTGATTATTATCACCTTTATGCCATACCAAATGAAAATCAATCAATAATTATCCCACCATCGTCCTATCTTTCGATAAGCAACAATGAGTACAAATATCAAGGTGAAGAATGCAAAAACTTATGGTCAAATTATTTGTGCAAGAAAAATCGCCTTTTGCCACTACTTCAAAATCTCGATTGTATAACTTCACTTTTATCAGTCGAAAACAAATTAGAAAACTGCCAACATATTCCAATCAAAAATTCCCAGCAGATAATTGAAGAAATCAATGAAGCCCATTTCATGGGTGTTTTCCCGAAACAACAAAAAGTTCAAACCACATGGCAAGAAAGCGACGTAGCAGTCCTTCAAGGAACATTTTTGTTCATTGTCCCGCCAAAATGTTCAATCAAAACCACATCGTTCATCTACAAAAACGAAAAAGGTACAATCAAAGGTCATCCAGTTACCTTAGACGAAATAAAAGCAATCAGTCTACCAGTTTTACCAGTTCAAAAGCTCAACCTAGAAAAAGTGCCACTAGACAAGTTACATCAACTTCAAATTCAGGAATCAGCTGAAGAGCCCTTAGAAGAAATCAAAATACAGTCCAGACGCTCAACATGGTTCCTATATTTCACAATTTTCCTAATTATTGCAGTGATCCTGTTTTTCATTGTCAGGAAGCGAGAACTGATAATGAAATTGTCCCAGTTCAGCCAACCAGGCCCCAGACCAGAAGTTAGTCCGTCTCAGGTGGTTCCACCCTTGACGAACCTTTAGGGATGGAGGAGTTATGTATCCCGCTCCCATAAGAAGACAACAAGATAAGGAAATAGCAGACCAGCAGCACATGCAGACGATTCATCATATGCTAAAACTGAATTCAATTACTTTCGCATATCTTAATGTTTTGTTTCAGATTAGAATAGACGTAAACATCGTAGCGACTAGACGTATAATTTTATATTCAGTAATAAATTAAAAACTTGTAATATTTTTTCCGCTCGATTAAACTTTTAAAAATCTTTTTTAAAAAGTTATTTTTGAAAACAAAAAATATTACTGAAGTCTCTCTCCACCATAATGACTGTTTCTAATATTGTTTTTGTAATTATATAACAATTTTTTTTAACACTTTACATAACTAGAATTTTACTCTGCCCTTCTTACTTCTAATATTTTTTTAATCCCTTTCTATAAGTCTAATTATACTCTGACCTATAATCCAAATATACTAACTGCTTCTGCTAATATAACAAATATCTGATCCACCCTGTATAATGATAATTTTTGCCCACAATTATTTCAACCACCTTGTATACGCAACTACGTATTTTCCCCAATATAAAATATTTTTGCACCACCCTGTATAACTATAATTCTACTTCACGTTATATTTTACCCATCTTGTATAAGCAACTGCTTCTAACGTTTCTTGGGTTCTTCTTTATAACTGTAACTGTACTCCGCCCTATAATTCAAATATCCGAATTGCTAATGCTTATTTAGCAATTTTTTTAACATTTTTTTATCCACTCTGTATAACTGTAATTCTACTCCACTCTTATTTCAGCCACCTTGTATACACCACTACTTATATGCCACCCAATACAACATTTTTTGAACCACCTATATAACTATAATTCTATTCCACCTTATATTTCAACCATCCTATATATGCCACTGCTTTTGTACCACCCATTATCACATTAATTTTTAAGATTTTTTGAACCCACCTGTATATAACTGTAATTTTACTTCTCCCTATATTTCAACCCCGCTTATTGTTTGCTACTCAAATTTCGATACTTGCACTTACACACACACACACATCTACAACCGTATACCGTATAGCAAAGGTCGCCGGCATAACAATTTTTCTATTCCACACACTAAATGTATATTTTTCGCTATTACACACTACTGTAAGTCCCGTAAAAGAACCGCTTTTTGCACACATTTTTCTTATTTTCTGAAAAACGGTATTTTTAACGTTATAGAATCATGCTGAAATTGAAATGAGTGAGCCGGTTTAAAGAAAACAGTGAAGATTCATTTAAATGTAGTCCCTTAATTATTGTTTTTTTCTGATTTTCTGGAAAACCGTAAATTTCACGTTATAGAAAATTTACATAATATTCCTTCAACGCCTGCAGTTTAAATCATTAAAATTGCTTAATCCGTCTTTGAATAATCACTGAGCTAACATAAAAACAATGCCGACGAATTGATAACCTTGCTCCTTTTTGGAAGTCGGTTAATTAATATACACATAATGTAATAATCATATTTTCTTAGTCTATGACACTTTATATAGCGCGTCAAGAAATCTTAAGAAACCTAACATTCTGTCGTATCATAAATAAGCTTTTGAGTAGGTTTTGAGCATTTTCTTTTATACTCTCTTCTAGGTGTCATTCTTTTGTACGCAAGACAATATACAGGGTGAGGTTTTTTTTGATGATCAGTAAGGGGATCTCGGAAACTAGCGGAGATAGAGCAATGATTAAATTGGGAAAGATTTGCAGTTTTACTGGACCAATTTAATGACCCTTTCGGATTTTTGTAAGAGGTCATGGCTTACTAGATATTTTGAAAAATCGAAATTCTGTCGATTTAGTCAAATGCCTCTAGCTCCTTTGTTTTTGATTTTGTAATAAAAGTGTAAATATCAAAATTGAAGGGAATGGTATCCCGAATATGATTGTCATGTCCTCGTTTGCGTGACAGCTCTCGTTTTCGAGATAAAACACAAACTTATCTTTTTTTGAATGGAAACCATAGTTGGCTATGACCTCAAAAAATCAGAAATTTTTAGAGCTTTTCGACAATATAATGCTCGATGTAGTTATTCATAAAAATAACGAAATTAAGGATACTTTTCTCTCTTATTTTCACTTTTAACGTAGTTAGCCATGAAATAGATTGATTTATTAATAACTATTCCAAAAAACATTGAACGATTTTGTTATTATTATATCAGATATAACGGAAAAACTAAATAAGTAGGTACTAAAAACTTAAGAAATTAAAGTACATAATAATGGTTATAATTTATGTTCGAAAAGTCCACCTTTGTTATTTAGACAAAAATTGCATCTTTTTAAGATTGACATTACCGCTTTCCTCACAGACCGCCTATCAATTTCTTCAATTGCTTGTAATACCGCCTCCCTTAGGTCACCAACTGGCTCGTACTTTCTTTTGTATACTTTGTTTTTTAGCGCACCCCTTAAATAGGTCTATAACTGCCATTCGCGTGGGCCATTTCTTCATATCCAAGAGTTTGGATAGATATTATTTAAGTGTTGTCTTACTAATAATGAGTTCTCAAATTCAAATTATGCAACATGTGTTGAAAAGTGTATTGCAAGAAATGCAAGTAGCGCTCCCCAGTAAGTGATTTGTCATAGATAAAATGCCCCAGAATAGTAGATCCTATGATACCACGCCAAACATTAAAACCAAATTTTATCTGGGGTCGTCTTTGTTCTACATGGAAAGGGTTTTCTTTAGCCCAGATATGCTCATTCTGTTTATTGAACATACCGCAGTTAGTAAATCTAGTTTCATCTGACCATAACACCTTTAATGGAAACTGTGGATTTTCAAGGCACATATCTCCAAACCATGTGCAAAACAAAATACGTCGATGTTCGTCACCAGCATGCAAAGTTTGAGAAACTGAAAGTTTGTACGGGTGGAACTTGTGCGCTTTCAGTACCTTAACTACAGTTCGTTGAGATGTGCCAGCTTCTGCCGCAATCTCACGAGTTGATGTAGATGGATTTTGATTTACCATTGCCAAAACATTTATTTGTGCTGCTTCGTTAATTTGATTACCTTCCTTTGGGGGTTTAGTAAAAGATCCATATCTGCGTAAACTATCGTAAAGTCTCTTAAATGTACATAGAGCAGATTGACGACGATTAAAATATCTATGAAAGTATCCTCAGCTGCACAAACTGAATTTTTATGGCATATGATATAACATTTCACCATATTCAGTTTTCTTCGGTAGAATATTCTATTTTATCACGAAAACTTGTCAATATCGACTGTCAGTTCAGCACTACTAATGGAATTACTCTCAAATGAGGAAACGTGAAAGTGAAAACAATCTTTTTCATGGCTACCTATGTTAAAAGTGACAATAAGAGAGAAAAGCATCCATAACTCCGTTATTTTTATGAATAACTATATCGAGTATTATATCGTTTAAAAGCTCAAAAAATGTCCGATTTTTTATGGTTTCCATTCAAAAAAAAGTTTGTGTCATATCTCGAAAACGGGAGCTGTCACGCAAACGAGGATATGACAATCATATTCGGGATACAATTCCCTTCAATTTGGTACTTACACTTTTTTAAAAAATCAAAAACAAAGGAGCTAGAGGGATTTGACTAAATCGACAGAATTTTGTTATTTCAAAATATCTAGTAAGTCATGCCTTTTTACAAAAATCCGAAAGTGTCATTAAATCGGGCCAGTAAAACTGCAAATCTTTCCCAATTTAACCATTGCTCTATCTCCGCTAGTTTCCGAGATACCCATACTGATCATCAAAAAAAAACTGACCCTGTATATAATATATATTGTTTCTGGTTAGGGAACATTCATCAGTTGCGCTTCCCACAATTGAATGTCCTCTCGAACACTTTATGTATTTCGCGTCTTCATTTTCTTTTATGTAATATATGTTCGACCAAGTGGCAGTTTTTGAGATAATCAAAGATAATTTGGGAAAGATTCTTAAGGAGGTCTTTGATTATTTTATCTGTAATAACATAATCAAAAATAGGTATTCAAAATAATTTTTTTTGGCTGTGCTTACATGATAACTTCAAAAAGCAACTCCAACTCTCTTTTCGCACTTCTTAAAGTATCTTTTAAGATAACCCTTATGAGATTGTTCACATGAAAATCTAGATGGTGAAAATTAAGTTTAGTAAAACCTGTAGGCAAAGTTCGGGCAAAATGGTTTATTAAATACATATTATCAAACGCACATATCATATTAGGCCAACATTTATAAAAAATGGTATTTAAAGCAACCTTTAAAACAAAAGGAAGCATTTAACAATGTTCTTTTTTAATTGTCAATCGGAAATAGTCTATTGCAATTTAAGCATTCATGATTTCACTGTGACAAGGCCAATTTACACTTCCTCATAGAATATCACAAATATATCCTTGTTCATTATCTTATTAAAATATATATAATTAATATATGAGACATAACATAAACAATCAACAATAACTTGCAAGAATAACTGCAGTTATTTTAACCGAAAAGTTACACGTGCCATGTGGAGTTAAAAAATAAAATAACGTCCAAATAATTATCGACTGACGCATTTTATTACTACCAAAAGTCGTCTAATTTTTATATAATACTGTTGTCGTCATAACAGCATATCTAAAGTTAATTAGTGACCTAACAACAATTAATTTCCGCTTATCTAACAATTAATGAATATTTAGTTTTAACCACTTCTTGCATAGGCTGTAACACTTTCGTATAAGTACTGATGATAGTAGGCTAGTCAGAAAAGTCGGATCAACAAGGATGAAGAGACCTCATTTGTGTGGACAAATTCGGGTGAATTCCTGATAGACTTTATCCGTACAAATAGCTGAGCTTGCAAATTAATCATTTTTATTTCGAATAGATCCTTTTTAAAAACTTTTAAATCTGTTTAATAATAAACATCATTTTGCTCACAGGTAGTGAAATTAGAATATTTATAAAATAAACAAGATATATTTTTCAAGAGCATCAAAAAAATCCCATCCCCTTTATCTCCAAAACAACTGACCCTAAAATTTTGAAAAAATAGCGAAAGGCTGTAAAAAGTAATGTACCTAAAATGTCAAACGCAAAGGTCCATGCAGATAATACAAATATATTTTTAAAATGTATGCTTTGAAAGGTATCTACTCAGGAAAATATAGAAAAATCAGTCCATCCCCACGTTATCTACGAAACTAAAACGCCTAAAATTTTGAAAAAACGACTTACCAAAACCTGAGCTAAAATTCTAATTTAGATTTACGTTAATTTTCGGGACAAATTGGAAAATTCAATAAAAATCGAAAAATAAAAAAATCAAGCACATCATACAACATATGAAATGAAAAATCTTGTCATAAAAAATGTAAATATATATACATTTTATAGGTCCGAAATATATGGTTTCAAAAGATATTAAAGACAGTATATGAAAATCAACCCACTCCCAGTTTTTGTCCAAAGCTACTTGGAATAAATTGTTGAAAAAATTAGGGTATATAGCCAGAGTCCCTTTAAGTTAGAAATCCTAAGTGAGTTAACGTTGAGGACAAATTATGAAACTTAAAGAATTAAGTGCATCATGTGACATATACCTATCAGATGAAAGAACTCATTATAAGAAATAGAAAAACATATTTTTTATAATTTCAAAAGTTATTAAAATAAATATATTTTTAAAAAACAAAAACTGACTTCAAAAAAGAGGTTTAACTAAAGAGCAAAAAATATATTTTTTTATTCAACAATTAAATACTATTTATGAAGTTGGTGTCAAGTAGAACAGCAAAGTTGTAAATCATAATTATACTTCCGAAATAATTTCCGTTTTAACTTGGCACCGACTTCAGAAAAAGTATTTAATTGTTGCATTAAAACTATATTTTTTTGCTTTTTAGTTAAATCACTTTTTTGAAATCGGTTTTACTTTTTTAAAAATGTATTTATTTTACAATTTTTAGTGATGTTCTGTCTCAATAAAATGCAGTTTTCAAATCGAATGAACTTTTTCGATAATGCCAAAAATCAGGTATTTTATGTTTACGCAACATCCATTATCTACTGCTGAATATTGTGATAAACTCCGTGGGTTCAATTAAATAAAATTTAAAAACTAATATTCACTCTCACTTTCTAGAAACTTTTTTACATTAAATATTCACAATAGCTGATTCGAATACCTAAATAACAACACGAAATAAGCTTCGAATTCTCTCGCACATTCGAGTGTCAACTTTTCAGCTGCCGAGCGATTTCGAGATTATTTTTTTTGTCAGCATTAGAAAATTCCAGTTCTTGTTTTTAAGCCCAGCAATTGATGACTTATTGGAATAAAGTGTTTTACGCTTCTTTCACCAGGGACGGATTTACAACAATATAATAGCTTTTTGGTTAATATTTATTGATAAGTATTGTAATGTTTTTATTTTCACACTCGGGTTTAGTTCTTGGATTTATTTAAAAACACAGTCCAACTCACTCTAATTTATTTCCACTACTTTAACACAATTTATATTCACAGAACTATTTACAATTTATCTAAACTATACGGCGGTCGAATACTGAATGAATCCCGTAGCCAGCTGTGCGTAGGTATTTATATATTTCTCTCGGAATTCTCTGGTAAGTCGGGTTGAGAGACAAAACATTTTGGATTCCCAGAAGTATCGGAGGAATGTCTCTTCCACGAATTATCGGATGAATTCACGTAACAGTATTAAGGAAATTTTGCATATGATTTCAACTGAGGTAGACCCACTGCACTGCAGACGATTTGAGAATATTCAATTTTTTTACCTCTGTTAATTAACAGACATTTTGATTTAATTCCAAATTACATTCATTTATATATAATACTTTTTTCATTTTAAAAGAAATTATTATACAATTTTTAGTGGTATATCATACTTGGATGCGTTTTCAGTTGTTATAAACTTTTTTAAAAATTTGAGATATAAAAAAATTAGGTATTTCATTTTTAATCAAAAATGATATTTTTTCTCAAACTTAATATACAGTTGAAAAAGTACCATGAATATTTATTAAACAATTTATAGTCATACGGCATTATGAGATGCAGGTTTAATTATAATTACTTCTGTTTGATAATAATTTTAAATACTATTCAAAATAAAAAAGGTACTTAATTTTTAAGCAAAATTTATTTTTGCTGACAGACCTCATATACAGTTGAACAAAGTGACATACTTAGGCTAAGGCCAGTCTGGCAGGATTTCACGTTGCGTTTTCTAAGTTTTTTTTTCGAGTTCTTACATAGTATGCCACACCAGAAGTTTTCACGCGCTTGAAATCCAGCTCTACCCTGGCCACACACGCCGGTTGCAGTCATTCGCGTGCCTTCTGTTTGGTCGATCTCCATGATGAAATAAATACCGTGTTCTTTTCTACCAGTGTGGCCACTCAACAGCGTAAAATAACGCAGAAAATGGAACCGATTGAAGATGCGCTCTACACTGAACCGTTGGGTAGAAATTCACACCGCATCTGTGGCCTCGCCGATTTGAAATAGTACGGCCTATTGTGTTTGCGTTTTTTTCTGCCGAAACGCGGCGTGAAATCCCGCCAGCGCCAGTCAGGCCTTAGCCTTTATAGGCTACGGTGTGTGTTTCAGGGAAACCTTTTATAATCTACTGTCTGAATTTTAAGCTCTGTAGATTGGAAGATAAAGGGAAAAATAGGTAAACTTTTAAATAATAAATTACTAAATCTTTTAGATAAATTATTTAAAAATACAAATAAAATATATTTTTTTAAATGTTAGATAGTGTAGTTTCTAAGGTGGGAATTAAGTCGATGTTTAATATTTTTGTTAACATCTTTTAGACAAATTTAATATTTGTAATTCACATAATGAGCCTTTTATTTGATATATTACATGATGCGTTTGAAAATTTAAATTTTATTTTCCATTTAATTCTATAACTTGTCCCCATAATTAATATTGGGGTTTTCAACTAATTTTTCGTATAAATTTCAAATGAGCCCCAGTACCCCTATTTTCAAAATTTTAGGTAGTATGGTTTCGGAAATAAAGGGAGAAATGAGATTTTTTATGTTTTTTTGTTTATATCTTGTAAACAATTAATTTTAAAAATATGAAAAATATATATTTGTGTTCCTCATAATAAGCCCTTTCATTTGGTCTATTGCATGATGCATTAAAAAATATATTTTTTCCGTTTAATTTTATAAATTGGCCCCCAAAATTGATATTGGGGATTTCGTCGTATTTTTCCTATAAACAAAAAATTTTAGGTCTTATAGTTGGTATTTTTAAAATATTTTTACTAATTTTAAAATATTAATTTTAAAAATATGATAAAAATATATTTGTGTTCGTCAAAATGAGCCCTTTGATTTGATATATTACAAGATGCGTTAGAAATAATTTTAATTTAATATTTCCCACTTAATGCTGTAATTTGCCCCTGAAAATTAATATTAGGGGTTTCTCCTATATCCCTATTTTTTTCAAATTTTTACGTCTTATAGTTTCAAAGATAAAGGGGGGGGATAATTTTTTATATTTTTCTTAATATCATTTAAATAATTTATTTTAAAAGTATAAAAAAAATATGTTTGTATTTGTCATAATGAGCCCTTTGATTTGATATAATACGTGATGCGTTAGAAACAATTTTAATTTTATATTTTTCATTTAATTATGCAATTTGTCCCCCAAAATTAATATTAGGGGTTTTACTTCTTATAGTTTCGGAGATAAGGGGGGGCGGTCGATTTTTTTCCCCTCCAGAAGTACACTAAAATCAAAACTTCCTCATTTACGATATATACTCCTGATCAGGTCCCCAGTGTGACCAAATTTCAACCTTTTCCGTCCAGTAGGTAGTTTATAAGAAAATTGCTGTGATGTGAAAGAGGCAGAAATCCAGAATGTTATTATAAGGGTATCCGTACATTCTATAAACGGAACCATAATATACGGAACCCGGATACCCTAATATACGGATACCCTTATAATATCACTTGCGATTTCTGCGCCTTTCTCATCACAACAATTTTTTTCGAAACTACTGGATGGAAAAGGTTGAAATTTTGTATCAGTGTATACTATACACTGCATAGTTTGGTGACCCGATCAGGAGCACATACCGTAAATGAAGAAATTTTAATATTAGGGATACTTCTGGAGGAATAATAATTTAAAAAATCGACCATTCCCTCTTTACCTCCGGAACTACTAAAGCGTTAAATTTTGATAAAAAATGGGATATAGAACGTTGCCTGAAGTTTACAGGAAAAATATGGAGAAACCCCCAATTTTAATTTTGGGAGCAAATTATAGAATTAAATGAAAAAATTAAAAATTTTGAAGTAAATTAGACAAATCCTTAAATTAATTTTCGGGGGCAAAGTACAGAATTAAATGCAAAATAAAAATTTAAATTGTTTCTAACGCATCATGTAATATATCAGATCAAAGGGCTCATTACGATTTTTTTCATTGCGCTCTATAAAAAACCAAATTGCAATTCATTTTTTCAGTGAAATGAATTTCCAACAAGTAAATCAATATTTTTTTCATATTTACAAAACATTTTTTTAAAAGCTATTAACAAACGTATTTAAAAAAATACCCACTTCCTCCTTTATTTCCGAAATCATACGACCTAAAATTTTTAAGAAAATCACTTGGACTTTATAGGATAAATAAGTAGACATCCATTATATTAATTTTGGGGGGTAAATTAAGGAATTAAATAGAAAATAATTAATTCAGTTTTTTTTTAAACGCATAATATATATTTCTCAGATTTGTATAACCATTTGTTTAAAAGATATAAACATCGACTTATTCCCCCTTTTCCCAGAAACTTCACGACCTAAAATTTTGAAAAAAAATTATAATATAAGGCATCACTTGAACGTTACAGGAAATATAAGGAGAAAACCCTTATATTACGTTTGAGGTTCAAATTAAAGAATTAAATTAAATTTTTTTTCAACGCATCATTTATCAAGTGAAAGAACGAGGAATACAATATATTTTTTCATATTTTTAAAATGATTTATTAAAAGGTATTAAAAAATATACAAAATTCAACCAACTAACAAAAGTAACAGTAATTTATAAAATAAAATTTTGTTTTTTAAAGTGCACCCGTAACGTATCAAATGAAAATAATCATCATAAACATAGAAATATATTTTACTTGTATTTTTAAAATAATTTGTTTAAAAGATTTAATAATTTATTATTTAAAATTTGAGCCATTCTCCTCTTTATCTTCCAAACTACTGAGCATAAAATTCAGACAAAAGATAACATAGGGCTTAATTGAAAGTTTATTGGTAAAATAAAGTGAAAATCAGAATCTTAATTTTGTTGGCCAATCAATCATGCTCTGTATGCGGGGGAAATAAAAGTGTATATTTTTTATAAATTTAAGTTTGACAAATATTAAGGTAAATATAGGAAAATCCACTCATTCCCTGCTTGTCTGATACTGAAGTATTAGACAAAGATGCTTTGATTCACCTACATTGTATCAAATCTCAAAGCTGGTAGCACAGATCATACAGCTGTAGTAGTATGCGAGTCCAACTCGCACTTGACCATTTTTTAAAATTTTTCCCATTTCTATATTATAACATGATATAATTCAAATAATCTTTTTTGTTGTGGGCTTACGATTATTTCAAATATATGAATGAAAATTTCATTCTAATATTTCATTATGAAATATTTGAATATAGTTTTCAATAGGTATTTCATGTTTGAAATATTTTCTAGAAATGCTTCTGAAATCTCCTATATTCGCCACTAAAAATCTTTTCAGATATTTCATGAAATATCTGTAATATTTTACAGAATATTTCTCTAATAGTTCACGAAATATCCCAGCAGACGTTTTGGAGAGGAATATTTTAAATATATTTCAAGCAAATAACCGAAAGGTATTGTCAACATGGATAGGGGTCTTTTATTAATTTATATACCTAAAACAAGAAAGCAATTTTTATGACGGCATTTAGGTGGTAAATTTGCCAAAAAGTTAATGAAACAATTGGTGATTAAATTATCTGCTTTTAATACACATGATTCAAATAAAGTTTATATAATAAAGAATCATATTAAGTAGATTTAGGCTAACATACAATGACCTCAATTTAGTCAGCACTTGTCAAACTAATGACAAACTTTTAAATAATTTATCGAAAATTTAGGCCGAAATCGATAGAAAAGTATTAAATAAATTTTTAAAAATGTACAATTTATCTGCTAAACACAACTGTATGTATTATAAACATGATTTAATGTTTTAGTTTAAAAAGTAAACAAATATAATCTTTAGTAATGACCCAAGAATCATGCAGTTATTATTAAAATTCAGTTAACTCTTATCAAAAAACGAATTTTATTGAGGTTGGCACTGATAACATCTCACAGACAGTATAAATTATGAATTAAATAAACCTTTCACTCAGTTTGTACTTGTGTACTGAAACATAGTGTTACGTTGTGCACATTGTGTAGTGAATCGTTTGTTTACCAGGTACCTACTTAAGTTATTTTTTACATAAAGTAAAATCTCAATACAAGTGTCTAAGACTTAGATAAGATAGTGGAGCTTACCTCTTCTAATGTTTGATTGCATTGTGATGATATGACAAAAGTAACGTAAATGACCAAAATTATTTTGTACATCTCGAAAAGTGAAACTGAAATTAATAAGAAAAAATAACGTCTGAAATTCTAAACACGTTCATTTATATATTTTCCGGTTTCTTGTAACCGTTAGCAACTGGATATAAGTGCATTAAATATAGTATATAGTGGGAGATTTCCCACCAAGTGTAACCTTTTTAATAATAAATACAGTCAAATACAGACTTTAAGTCTTCAAGATTGCATTAAAAAGTGTTTGGCATTAATTCAAGTTTAGAAGTTGCAAAAAAATCAACAAGTAATTGCGCTTTAGCTAAAAGTAACAAAAAATACATAAAATAAGTTCATTAACAAATATTTTCGGCTGTGGTAATGCTCAAGTAAAAATGTGAGGGCGATTGGCGATTCGTTTATTCCACAGTATATCTTTATTTGTGGTTTATTCATTCTGATGAAAATACACATTTAATTTGCGGTTCCCACAATTGAAAAGAAATAGTTTACATTCGACTTTGTACTATTATAATATACTATATAACAGTATATATTTGATTCTTAATCTCAATTTCTCAAACAAATTTCTTTAATTTTCTTTTCTAAATCCTCCCATATTTTTTAGTGTTTAAAAAAATGGCGGCTGTCATTCCTGCAGTTACAAAAATATCTTCAAGGGTTATTAGAATTTTGGGATGTAATCCGGGCTCAATGACTTTGCAAGGAACAAACACTTACATTGTTGGAACTGGCAAAAGGTAGGTAACAATTATTTAAATATCAAAAAATATTTACTTTAGTAAAAATTGAGGTTATGACTGCGTTTAAGCAACGAATATAGACTCTTATCGTTGGTTTAATCAAAAGAAAATATTATTTTAAAAGTTTTTAAGAATTACAATTTGTCTTCAGTAGATAAAATTTTAGATTGGTCATTTATAACAAATTATTAATCATCTATTTAGCTTGCCTCAAGTGCATATTGTAAATAGTTTTAACTTTAATGATATTATGTTTCTTTATACTTATTTTTAATTATATGATTTGCTAAAGTATCTTTATTTTTCAAGAATCCGTTAAAGCCTGAACAAATCAGATTCTTGTACAATACTTAATTTAGTCAGTTATGGAACCTATTTATAGTATGTTTCCCTCGGGTGTTTCTTTTGTTCATTACTGTAAGTAGCAAAACTAGCTAGTCTCTCCCTCTCCATGTTCACATTGTAGTATATTAAAACATACTGTACAAATTGAAGTAGTTTATCTTCAATAGCTTTTGACTACAGACATCTTTACATAACTGTACCTTTCATGCGATTACATATCTTGTGATAGAAGACGTAGCGGCGCGGCTATACAGGGGTCACAATCCTGGGGCATTCGGTCATCAAGTTATGTGCTATGTCTGAGTGTCCTTGGATGTGGGATGTCGGATGGACAAACTGAGTGGGGGCAGCTGCCCTCTAGACATGAACCACCTGACATGAGCCTTATCTACTTTCCATAAAAATACTTACTCTTCCTGTGACAATTTTTTTTCATTTCTGCCCCACCTAAAAGCTGGTCATGCCCCTAATTTATTGTTTCCCAATTATTAAGATTTCACATAAACATTTAAAAAAAAACCCTTCTGAATGTCCCTAGAAGTTCAGCAAATGCAGGTAACTCAGACAACAAACAAAAATTCAGTTTTTGTTAATATAACTTGAATTATCTCAAATCAATTTAATTCATAAAGAAAATAAGTTCTTGTTTTCTATATGATTTAATTGTTGATGAATGTAAAAAACCCAAAAATTTTCAAAGTTTCTTAGGATATCTGAATTGTCATACTGAAAGCATATATTGATTTTGCTTCTCTGATTGACCATTGCAGGGTTCATATACTTCAGAGGTACCCAGTAAGTGCAACAGTGAGTTAATTTTCCAAATAAAGCAAATATGTCATGGCATTACATGACATTTTTTCATCATCCCTCTTGAATACTGTATTTTCATACACTCCTCTCAAAAAACAGTTTTTCTTCTATGTCTTCTGTTTACTGTTTCTTTAAATACCTAATGCCTCCAAATTCACATTTGATTAATTATTTCAATAATCCATAATAGATGATTGAACAAATTTACTTATTTTTTTCACATGACAGAATGAATAAATATTCTGATTAATTTTAAAATAAAATGTTTTTCATTTCAGGAGAATACTTATTGATACTGGAGATGCTGATGTTCCTCAGTACATCAACCATTTAAAATCAGTTTTACAGTATGAAGGCATTGACCTGGCCCATATATTTATCACTCATAGACATCATGATCATATTGGTGGCTTGAAGGACATATTTGATGAAATTCAAGAAAAAACAAGTGAGTTAGTTATATTACATTTGTTCACTATCAGTTGTTTAATTTTTTAATTTGTGCCACAAAACAAAAAATTGTTTGAGACAAATTGGCATTTATTTTCACCTTGCAAAAATGTCGTGTTCCATTTCACTTTGCTTAATATTTTGTGCCACAAAAAAAAAAATTGTTTGAGACACTTGATATTGTATAGTTATACTTATTTTATTTTATAAATCTGTTATGATTTTGACATTATTTAATGAACCAATTTTTATGAAATTTAGTTAATCACCCCCTATAATGATTGGTATATTTTTTGATTTTGAATTAATACACCTTCAGAAATATATCTCTATGTATTTATTAAAGATATTGCTTGTTAATAATTACAAGATATCTGTTGATGTCATTTCATTAAATAGAATTTAGTGTTTGTTAAGTTTGTTCCTCAGACTTGAACTATTCTTCATTCCATTTGTGATGTTATGATACAACTTTTGACTTTTTTAAAATTATTGGTTTACAAATTAGAAAATCATGACATACTTGTTATTATTTTTTTCCACACAATTTATTAAACGATCTTCATTGTTCAAAACATACAATTTTTCAAAATTTTCAATATATCCTAGAGGATGCCACAGTTATTATGGATTGCTTTAGATAAGACTTCCTTAAAATAGTTCCAAATTCACCCACTTCACTGGGTATTTATCATTAGGTACTTACTTTCCAATGTTCTTCAGAAGCCTAAATATCAACTTCCACATTTCTGATTTTATGTAATTTGTAAACAGAAACCTCAACAAGCATTTCAATATTTTTAACTTCAAGAATACATAAATATTTATGCTCTTCGCATATCCTTTTTAATGCTCTCCTACATTATATAAGGAACCCCTGTGCAAAAATCCATGCTTCCATCTAGGCTGTGTGTACTCTGTCACTGAGCTTTATCAAATAGAGAATACTTTTCAGATGATGTTGCCAATATTTAATTAAAATATTGATTTTTTCAGAGCACTGTCAAGTTTGGAAATTTCCAAGTGCTCAGGATGGTTTGGAGACATCTCTGGAATTAGAAACTCTAAAAGATGGACAGGAATTTTTTGTTGAAGGAGCAACTATCAAAGCAGTCCATACCCCCGGCCATACAGATGATCACATGATTTTCCACCTATTAGAAGATAATGCAGTTTTCAGTGGAGACTGCATTCTCGGTGAGGGAACTGCTGTGTTTGAAGATTTGTTTGATTACATGAATTCCCTCAATCAAATCGAGAAAATGCAGCCAGAAGTAATTTATCCTGGACATGGAAATATTATTCAGGTATTGGACAAATTTTAATTTATTCAAAAAATTATGATTAATTAAAAGCACTATGATGGATAAAAGGCATGTGACAGGTAAAAAATATATATAATTTTAAAAAATCGTCATATGTTAGATATTAATATCATAAAATCAGTTTATGCCAAATGAAAATTTATAAGGAGAGAAGTTCAAAAAACACAAATAAGGAATTTCAATCATCAATGAATAGAATTGAACAATTCCCTTTAAATAACCGATGAAAAAAAAAAGAGGCAAATATTTTTAGAATTTGAAAACAGATGGTAAAAGAAATTGTTTCTTTAGTGGTAGTGCCTTTTCTGAATTGACAGTCTTTAATAAAACAAAAATATAGCAGTTGGGATGGTTTTCATAGCACATTTTATTGTGCATATGAGACTTATTTTGATAATCCATTGAACACAAGACTTCTAGTCGAGAATCTTTATCAGTTATGCTCCCTCAGCCGATTGAAAAATCAAATAATATATGTATTTAGTACATATATCTCAATTTAGTATTATTTAGGTGTCGAGATTCATTTCGCGATTAAATTCTTATTGTGATTTAAAAATTTTTACTAGAAAACTACTAGTATTGCAAACACCATCATTTTATGATTTTTTTATTCCATTGAGAGTAACTTCCCAAAGAGATGGTTATCTGGTGGGGACAAACTGCAGGGTTGATCCACTAAATAAAGTAAAATGACTTCATGTCTTGATACCCTATGCATTATTGTAATAGAGCAGGATGTCAGTGTAAAGAATATATATAAATCAGTAATCAGGGATTGAATATGGCGGGCTCTACCTGTCAGATCCATTCAGATTATTTTTATGTTTTTTTGGGGAATAACACCACAATAGAAATAAAACTACGTCTATACTGACTTCGTTGTCAACGAAGTCAGAATAGACTTTGAAACGTTTGGTATTCCTGCAATATACATAGTTTTATTTCTATTGTGGTGACTTCGTTGACAACGAAGTCAGAATAGACTTTGAAACGTTTGGTATTCCTGCAATATACATAGTTTTATTTCTATTGTGGTGTTATTCCCCAAAAAACATAAAAGTAATCAAGAATATGCCACAAACAACGTTTAGAAGACATTCAGATTATGATTATATATTTCTCCAATTAACAAATATTGAAATAATGACATGGTTGAGTTTTCAGAGTAAATTATAGGAACATTTTAATGAATGTTGTCTCATTTCTTCTTCACCATTATTGTTTATTTGGCATATTACCTTACAGTTGCTATATTCAAAGTGTCATTTTCAAACATTTGAATAATGAAAATTAATTATTCAGCAGAATAAGTACTAAACCTACTGAATACTAAATAAATCCAAAACACGTGAAAATATCAAGTAGTTATGTAAACTAGTATTAATGATACAGTTTTTAATTATGTAATTTGTGAAACAAACTATGTGATAGATCAATAAATACTATTATTAGAAATTGTTACTTACTTTTCTGAAGTATGGGTTCCTACTATTGATTTTTTTAAACAAATATGCCATTCTTTGTTTCAGAATCCAGTTGAGAAAATCCAGTTTTATATTTCCCATCGAATGCAAAGGGAGCAACAAATTATAGATGTACTAACAAATAATAGCTCTTCAACATTTGGTGAAGAAGACTTAGTGAAAATGATTTATGATCATCTGCCAGAGAAACTAACTAAAGCAGCTGAATGCAATGTAAACCATCATTTAGTTAAACTTTTGAAAGAAAATAGGGTAAGGAAAGAAAATGACAAATGGCAAATAATGGAGTATAATTTTATCAAAAGCCGCTAACCAGTGCTCAATAGGTGGTTGTACGCAATGGCTGTTATAAAGTTTTAAGTTTTATGATAAGTTAGTAAATAAATTTATCTGTGATAGTTTTAAATAATCAACTTTGAATTGTTATAATCTTTATTGTGTATCACTATTATTTAATTTTAATGTAAAAAGTATTATTTCGACATTATCCATCAGATTGGTTCCTTCACAAATAAGGAAACAAGGTGTTCATTTTCGTTTCATGATCCTGTCAAAAAGGACACCTTTTACATGTACAGTAATAAATAAATAAAAAATATATGATAACTGATTTGTTTTATTTTCAATAGCTGCACAATGATCATCTTCTAACTTGTTTTGGTGGTCTCATGAGATCAATATCATCTTTAAACCTGTGTTTTTCTATAAAACTCAGAAGCATATCTTTTGTGACTGGATGGCTTATGCTCCCACAAACAGCTGCAAAAATATAACAATAAAAATAATATAAAGTATAACCAATATCTAAGTTATTTCTAATAATTGTATACACCCCGTCGAGTATACCGCGTTATTTTAAAATTAAACAGAAAATTATTATTTAATTGGCCTACATGTAGTTATATACAAGGTGTAACATAATAAAGTGCAGATGTTTTGGTAAGTGATAGGACTAGTCGGTATGAACTAAAAATTATTTACAAAGACATCTAGCTTGTACAGTTAATTCCATTATTTTTATTTAGTTTTGGAATTTTTGATATATCTAGCAACCTTACCGTGCATGAATAAGACAGTCCGGAACGGAAAGAGTAAACTTAAAAGGGAAATGTATTTACGTTTAAAATTTCTATGATTATTTTTAAAAATATGTATTTTTTTATTTGTTGTATTCATTTATGAGGCAATATTAGTACTACTTCACAAAAGATTTTTAATACATTTTTTCAAAATAAGACATTTAATGAAAAAACAATGTTGATATGATATGTTTGATTTACTTAAAAGTATTATAAGGGAATTCTTTTTAACTTAAGAGTTGTTTTTTTGACATTTTCTTATCTGAGTAATCATGTAGTAATAATAACTTACTCATTTACATTGAAATTAAAAAAAATCAAAGTATAAGAACCTCAAACATACCACACCCGACTTTACCAACATAAAATTAAGATATTTTACAAGTATCAAGAATTTGAAATGTCATAAAATTACTCATCAATAAGGCAGTGATTTTTTATTCCATACTTAACATTTCCACACTCATATTTCATAAACATAACTTCAGAGTTGTTTCGTAAATGATACTTGTAGCTTCTTTATTTAATGTTTATGCACTTATTGGCAATAACTCCACAGTTGAAATAAAACTAAATCTCTTAGTTACCACCTTAAACTATTACATTCAAAACTAATAAATATCCCTTACTTTTTGCAATACGGAATTCCTTTATTACGTCTACGAAAGCAAATTTAATCCGTCTACCTGAGCTTTTTATTTTGTATGCCTCCGTCGGAGGTTATATCGCGGCTGATTGGTCGGTATAATTATACAGGGTCTATGAAAATATGTTAGATGGTCCATAAGAGTTGCTATGCAGGATGGTTAAAATATAGCGTCAAATGGAATTATAGTATGGCTAGAAAAAAGCGAGAAAAAATAATTGTGTAGGGTACCCCATAAGTAGTTGGAAATTAATGATACCTGATAAAACAGGGCGGAGTAAAAGTATTGTTATGCAGGTCGCTAAAAAAATGTTAATAGAATGTTATACCTAGAGGGTAGCTTATTACCATTTGCATTTACAGGGTGGTTGCAATATAGGATGTACTGGAATTATAATTATACATGGTGGTTAAAAAAATACAATAGGTGGCCATAAACAAATGCATATACAGGGTAGTTAAAACATATGGTGGTGTGAAATTATAGTGTGATTTAAAATATTGTTACGAAATTTACCCAAAGCCGACCCTGTTTCATTTCAGTACGACAACAATCGCTTTGAGATAAAAAATGGTTCTCGAAAAGACTCGACAGCTGTAGGAGTGATGACTGATTTTACTGGACAATTCGAGGCTGGTTTTATAAAGGAAGCAGCCACGATGGAGAGTTCAGTTATACTGCGACGACTAGCGTATATGGGAATGTTATTGTCATATTTGAATCAGCTGTTTTAATGTAAATAGAGTTCTAGAAAAGTGAAAGTGAATATAGTTTTATAATTTTAAATTGAACTCACGGACTATATTGCAATATGTTATATTTAGTAGCATGTAAAAAGTTCCATATATAGGGTGGAGCGGAATTATAGTTATACAAAGTGTTTACAAAAATGTTAGAATACAAATGAAAGAATTTGGAAACAAAAGTGTTTGTAGAATGGCCAAAAGCGGTCGCATATACAGGGTTGTTGGAATTTGGATTCGAGTGGAATTGTAGCGTGATTAAAAAAATGTTAGAAAAATGTTTAGATGGGTTTTTCATAAGAGGTTGCACATGCAGGGTGGTTGAAATATAGGGGGGAGTAGAATTGTAGTAACACCATGTAAATAAGAAATGTAAGAAAAAAATATTACGTTAGGTTAGGGAGTTTAAATTAGTTTACATAGCAAATGTCCGATTATTTGGAAATATGTACAATATAAACAAATAAATAAATAAAAATGAATAAATTAATTCTGTAGAATTTTTTTATTGTTTTTTCTGTTTTAGTAGAAGATTTTGTTTATTGCACTGTTCTGTCGATAAATGTGTTGCAGTTTTGAAAATAAATGGGTAAATACATATGTAAGTGTTACTTTGGTTGACAACTTTGAACATTTTTTGTTCATAAACCATAAACTTTTTGACATTATGTTATATCAGACTTTTTTTATTTATACTGATCTGTTTTATCAAATAACCAAAATATCTGCACTGTCTTATGTTACACCCTGTATCGATAACAGATTTAATATTTTTATATCATTTACAAAACAAAATTAATAAATCAAGTGGCATTAAATGATAATTACAGCCAATATACATATTGCATACATAAAAGTTGCAAAATAAACCAACTGTTGTGCCTAATCAGGCATGGCCATGTTTCTTTGAAGTTTAAAAAGCGGAAACATTTCATAGATCGCAAGAAAATGTGAATTCATACTTTTTTATTTAGTTTTGTAACAAGTGAAAAGTAACTAAATGTGCTATTAAAATTATAAATAAGGATAGATTTCAGTTATATATCGAATTCAATATTATTTGAAACGTTTTGGTAAATTCAAAAAATGCCATGAAAAGTATGTGGGGGTAATTCAGCGCCTTTATGTGACCAAGAAATGAACAAATTATAGGTCTTTTATTACACCAAATCGGGTTTAGTAGTTAGAATTTTATAATTAAAGTTAATGATTTGGATGTTCAGTTTTATTTGCCAGAGATCACCTGGTTAATTTTTACAGCATTGTTCGAAGGATAGCACAAAACTAACCCAAATGAAATTTGATTAATTTTCCGGTTAATAAGGGCACTGACAGTCATGTGTGGGTAAGCTTATCCAATTTTGAATTCACAATTTGATTGAAAAATACTTATACAACGAATACAAGTCTATCATAAAACTTACCTTTAGCAGTTTCAAAGCTATTGGGAAAAGATTTATCTGTTCTCTCCCTCATGAATTTCCATTGGTTACCCTCAAATTTACATTCGACTATTTTATTGTCAAGATCTTTTAAAGCTTTTGTATATTTCATTCTTGCAAATGGTTCACTATGCTGCCCTACATATAGATGACACACCTTCTGGACTATTTTTCTAAGAAAAAAGCTAATAGTAAATATTTCAAAATGCATTTCTATTAATTACCCTTCGCCGCCTTCTTGAACAATTTTTAGTCTAAAGTCCACAGAATTCATGTCAAGTGGTTTCCATTTCAGGACATCATCACAACGACCGGCTTTATATGGCTAAAATATAAATCACTTTATTACATTCATTTTAAAACAATTAACCCCGCAGAATAACACAATGTTTTTAATTTAAAACTGAAATTAGCAATATCACGAATTGCTGATTAATAAGGTAAAACTAGTCTTATTAGGGGTGACAAAATATATTTTGTAGTTTGTAGTAGTCGTGGTAAAAACGTATCATTGCCGAGTTGGGAACATTACTATCTTGATCAGTGTGGTGTAATAGAATAATAATTCGGAACATTCGGATAATCGTCTCAAATCGAGCAAAGACCGAGTGATTAAACAATTCTGATCATTTCTCAGTTGTTTCGAATGAATTTTCAACGCTACAGAGTTTCGCCCGAGGGGTGTGCTCAAAGTTGAGTCATTTATTGTAACAGTCTGTAGCACTTGTAAGAGAAGACGGTTTCTCAAAAATTTACACAAAAATTGCAGAATAAAAGTTATAGATATTAGACTATAAGCTTCAAGTCACAAGAAAAGTTGACAAATATAGCAATTATTACAAAAATTACTTTAATACAAAACTGGTAAATTTTCGACCTGTGTTGTAAAAACAAAAATTGTTTATTTTACTACTGATATTGGGTACGCCTACTTTTTTGTATTGTTTCAGAGCTTTGGGAGCGATCGATTGTTGATTTAATCAGTGCCTGGTACTTTTATTTGTGGGTGTTTTGTGAATACATTTATTGAATTAGTGAGCATCATATGGATTTATAAAGTGCGGGGCGGGCTATGGCCTAGGCACGTGCCTAGGGCCCGTAATTTTTGTGACCCGAAAATTAGGTAACTACCAAACGCAAACTATGTGTTATGACTGATAAATAAGACCGGAATTACAATGTTGCCTAGGGGCCGCTTTAGCCTTAGTCCGCCACTGATTAAGTGCCAACAAAATTCCGCCGTAGCATACCATGTGAACGGAAAGCTTTCCTTAAGAAATTATCCGGCTCCACGGATGTTTGTAAATCTAGTTATAAGACTTTGCGACACGGGGAATTTAAAGGCCCAACGATGAGGTCACGTTGGAAATAGTATTGATCGACTGAGAAATTTTAGATATTCGTCGAAAACAATTCAACAACGACCACTCAGTCCATAAAAGCTCCAGAAAAGTTAACTTTAGAACAGTTGCTACTTCAAAATTTTCCAAATAGGCTTGATAAAGACAAAATAATTATGTTCATTCAGGCTGTTTAGAAGTACAATTAATCCAAAGATGAACAAAATCTAAAATCTGAGATTATTTTCAGTGTCCGCTTCACATGAAAATCCTCTTTGCCAGTTGCTTTTACTCATACTGTGAAAAGAACCCGTTTTCAGTAAATATTTGGGTTGGCATAGTAAACGGCAACCTTACTATTTGCCAAATCGACTGACAGGTGAAACTTGTAGACATTGTCTTCAAAACCATGTTACCAGGCTTAGAAAATGTTCTTTTAAATGTGAGACATGTCTCGTGCTAGTATGGTATTTCGTTAGTTTTGTTTCTGGCGCGAAAAATAAGAAATTTAAATAATAAATTAGAACACAATCTATATTCTTTAAACTCTCTAAGAAATCAAGTACCAGCATTTTAATAATTGAGAGCAGTGCGCCACTCTAAACTCTCAATCGGCCACAGACATATGTGTGGCGTGACGCTTACAGAAGGGCAAAGGTAAGTCCATTCGAATAAAACTTTCAATAGTGTTTTCTGTGCTCTTTAACAATTGATTCGATTGAGAAAAAACTTATTTATGCAAGCATGGAATTCCTTTAAAATTGTAATAAATCGACTTACGAAATAAGAGTCATTTTATTTTACGTGTGTCTCCTAGTTCGTGTCAATAGCGAATTAGGGATATTCTAGATACATTTTTGTTGCTTGCAAATTTTAATAATAATTTACAATTTGACTGTAAATTAAAAAACAAATAATGCCTTTAATTAAGTTTCTTATGAGCCAAATTCGGTATATGTTTGTTTGAAGGTGTCCTAAATTTACATTTTTAGGATAAACTCGTATAGGTAGCACCATCATAATTTTGTTTTTTTTTACTTTTGTATATATTTATTATATATATAGGGTAGTTAATGGTCCATTTAAATTATTTAAAAATAATCGACCAAACTTAAATGAGAGAATTCCCAAAACTCAATAACACAAAATAAGGGACTCTATTTTGTTACTTTTCTCCCAGTTCATGACAGATAAATCTTGTAAGGCATCGACCACTTACACAATAGACGTGAAATCAGTGTATTTATTTATTTGTGTTTATTAAGTAGGTAGGTATATAAGCTTGTTAAAAATTTACTTAAAGATCGGTTGTTTTTATCTTTCAGGGATATGCCATATACACATACAAAATGGTATACAAGATGTATGATAGAAAAAATACCATGCTATGGTATCAGTTAGAAATGGCCAAATGGTGGCTTACAGGCTTCAAAGTTATCAAATACAGTTCCAATGATTTATGTTTCTTCAGTATGAATTTTATTTATATTATTATTTTGTGTATGAAAAAGAGGTGATATATATTTTTGTATTTTGATCATTCTATAATTTTTATCAATTAAACTTCATTTAACTTAATTTTCATTTTATTTCTCAAATTCATACTTTTGTTTCCTAAACTAAAAAAGAGATAGAAATAATATTAACTATATTATTTAATTACTTGATATGATTAAATCAAAGTTTCAAACAAAGAAGATACTGGATTTTGTTTTAATATTTAGTTACGAGTTCACGAACTTAGACGCAGAGCTAAACCGAGGTACCTGCTCTGGGCGGCATTTTCACGGGGCGCCAAATTCATAATAATTTATATCAACCGTTAGAAAAGAAGGACGCCACATCAAGTTTCTACCCCGTTTCAGAAAGGTCGTAGATCCGGGAATGCTTGGAACTTATAATTTCACAGGCCGACAAAATGAAACCGACTTTTTTGTCGAGAAACCAGAGTATACTTTCCTGGAGGTTTTTGATGCGCTGAATTCAATTATGGCCGCATGTCAGGATTTTGAGATATCTTAAATATTTTATTTTTTTAAGAGATTTTAAATTTATAAATTTGGAATTTTCCTAAAGCTGGAAAATCACTGAAATAACGTAGGTATGATACAGTAGATCATAAATTCAATAAACATTACCGCCACGTCCACGTTTCGTGACTCTGGTTTCAGCTGAGAGCGGTAAAAAGCTATAGGAAAATTAGCAAATTTATAAATTTAAAATCGCTTTATCTTAGCAAAAAAAAGATATTGGAGTAACGGAGTAACCTCAACGCCATTCGAAAGAGAAATACTTTATATTTATACTTTAAGATGACGTGTATTTTTTTGTCAGCTATATAGTCTTCAAAAATGGGCAAAAATGTTGTTTTTGCACTTTTAGGTTAACATATCTCAAAATCCTGATGTGTTAGAGCAATTTTGGGGCCAGATTTGAATTCAGCGCATCAAAAACCTTCTGGGCCCCTATTCTTGAAACCATGCGAACCATTCGACGGATGACGTCAGTCGAATGAAAACTAATAGAAATCGGTATTCTCGAAGATCGTGTACGACCGAACAAATTTGTTTTTCAATGGAATATACTTCGTGTACCGAAGAACCGAGCCCCAGGTAAGTATATTCTGTTTTCCAGATAAAAATCTTGTCGGTCTGTGTTATTTATAACGTTCTTAATCTGCATGTTTTATTTAATAGATTTTTACTAAATTAACGTCTCTTTGCAAGTTTCAGAAACTGTTAAAATAAATGAAATTTTTTTCCAATATTCGAGAAAATCTTTAGCATTTTTCAAAATTGCTATAACTGGTCTTGTAGAAAATCTTAGTCTAAATAACTTTTAATATGAAACTTCAAAATAAGTGTTTATAAAAAATTTCCACATTTTTTTAATAATTTGTCTATATGTGCGCCAGACATATATACATATACGGATTTTTCAAGCAGTCTTAAACAAACCTATGCCTATTTTGAAAATAAGTTGCTCCAAAGTATACAAATGCATTTTCTGTCAGTGAATGAAGGCTTTTAACTAAACTGTTTTGAACAAATTCTTGAGCGAAAATTGACGGCGTCAATAGGAACATGTTAATTAAAATTCAACTAACAGATGACCCACTCATTTATAAACAAGCAATATTTACAGAAATACTTACTTCTTTGGACGGTTGAAATATTAAACCATCCGGTTCATGTGAAAGAGTCTGAGCAAATTTCACTCCTAGTAAACTAGCTGCCTGAGTAACGTCCCAGAAATCTTTTTTCCTAACACTAAAAGGTTCCCTAGTTTTGTCAATATATCCCTTTTTAATTGCACCACTTCTGGGATTAATTATTTCGTCTTCAATGCACCTCGTTCGAACTGGATAGAACGGCGTTAAACCAACATCCTGGCCTTGAAATTTGATGATGTCGTACACCAGATACCTGGGTATATTTTCACCGTTGACTTTATCTATAACCATTTCCTAAAAATCCGACATGTTTCAACGTCAAATATACATTTTAAAGAAAACTTACCCCGTCTAATAAAGTATTAACTAAATGAGTTTTAAGATCCTTTTTATGTACAAATCTAAGTCCTTCTACTATAAAAATATTGTTATCTCTATCAAAGAAATATACTTCTCGTTCGCCGTCAATAAGCATCATGTATCTTGTCCCATCTGCTTTCCAAGAAACCCTTAAAAAGAAACAAATTAATAATTTAACAGACAGAAGCAAGTCAAAAGTAAACAAGCATAATTTTTGAACATGTAACTTTGAATTCAATGATACCCATAAAAGTTGTATTAAAGAATAATGAGATAAATAGACCTGAATCATACTGTATAAGTAAATAAAAAACATATTGTATGAAACGTGTGTGCAACTTTGTAAATTTAGCCATATCCAAAAAAGCTGTACAAAAGCTACAAGAGAAATGTATCTAATTCCTCTTTTAAATAAAATTACTTTCATAACTGACATTGATAACATTAATGTATGATATCATGGTCTAATAACTCCACCCATTCATCACACCACAACTTTTAAGAGATCTTTTTCATTTCAAATTTATAAGTTACATGTGCTCCTACATTTATTAAAGATTTCAAATTATCATGAAAATAAAGTAAAGAATTTTTTTAACATAACTATTTACAATATTCAAGGTTTTTTGTTTGTGGCAGCAATGCATGTTTGTCAGGTTATTATTTAATAATATTTTGTATTTGTTTTCTGTTTACATGTAGGTATAGTGAACTATTAGCATCTGTAAGGTCACAAATAAAAGGGCGTCCACTTTGTATAAGTTTTTACTGTTTTGAACCTTTGCATTTATACTCTTATTATTATTGTACTTAACATATTGTATTTAAGATTTTTTTAATGTGCAAAATAAACTATTATTATTATATTGTACATATTAAAACATATTTGTTTGATTTCAGTATAAACGTAAAAAACAGTTTTGCACCCTAAAACCAAACCTTTATTTAAAACATTCAACGCCATTTTAACAACTCTAAGTTGTCATCTTCTTAGAGTAAACCAAACTCCATGAAGATTACCCAATTTACCAAATGTATTTTGAAAATAGAAATTATCAACTACTATTAATCTATCTTAGAACTTAGAATATTTTGTATTCATATGGAAATTTGAGATAAACCAATTGTAGGTTAAAATTTCTACTTTCAGGTACATATAGTACATATAGTAAATTCAAAGTGTACACTCTGACATGCTCACTTTTAAGTATCATCAGTTAACTAAGGTGATATTTTACAGCTATTAAACACTTTTTATCACGTGTATACTGTATACATATAAATGTAGTATTGTCCGGAAAATGTTGGCTTAATCATTAAGTACTGACTTTTCTCAAGGAACAATTTGTTATTCCATCAGGGTTTCCAAAAATATTTTTTGAGTACATTCTCTCTGAAAAAACTAAAGTTAATCCGCTTAGATACTTTTTTTTTACTCTGACGGTGACTATTTACAGTTGTCCAGATCAATTGAATGTATTTAAAACTTGACCTATTTTCCCCTTTCTCTTCCAGTCTACAGAGCCTAAAATTCAGACAGTAGATTCCTGAAAGTTTATTAGTAAAATAAAACTCTAATGTTAATTTTGGGGGCCAAATTAGAAAATTAAATACATATTTTTATAAAAATCAAGTGAATCATGAAGCAGATAAAATAAAAAGTGTATATGTGGAAAATAAAAGTATATATTTTTTATAAATTTAAATCGCTTTAAAAGACTTTAGGGTAAATATAAGAAAATGCACACATTCCCAGCTTGTCTGAAACTGGAATATTAGAATCTTGAAGAAGCTACGGAACCCTTAGTATCCGAGTCCAACTCGCACTTGATCAAATTATTTTAATTTTCTTTCTGTCAACATGACGCCGGTGTTGTTTAAAATGTGGTAGGCCAAATTTGAATGGTCCACATGTCTTCGGGAAATATTATATTGGTGTTCCTTTCCCTTACTTCTGAAGATCTTGAAGTTTCATTGGTACAAATATGGCCACAATCACAAGTAGCACTGTACACACAGTTCTTAAAATGTTGAGTTGCTTTAAATGGCTTCTTATGTGAGAGGATAGGGCGTATTGTTTTAAAAACGGTTGTAACATCTAATTTATTTCCTAAACACTGATTTTTCAGGTAAGTACACTGATTGTGCTTGTTTCATATTAAGGGTGTGTTGGTTGTTTATTTTGTTTTGATGTGGCCCCATTCGTTCTAGTTGTTCACTTGTAGTTTTATTTATACAACCTTTTAGATATGAATTTTGAAGTAGATGTTCTTTGGTAATGTGACTTCATTGTTAAATATTTTGGTGGATGAAGATATTATTTTTGTTCATCAACATATAAGTACTGTACAACAGTTTTCTTTACATTCAAAAGGTTGGGGTTAAAATTCAAATATCTATTAGTATAGCCATAGGATAAACTGGGATAAAAAAAATCTGTAGAAAGAAGAAAATTTAAAAAAGAGAAAACTTAAAGCAGCTGTAAATATAGCGCAAATAGGGACACCTTCAATGATCTGGACAGGGGATGGGAAAACCTATTGGTGAATGAACAAAAAAAACAATACTGTCAATACCAACCAAATTATCACTGCACAACAAGAAAAATTGTATCAAAGCAAACATTTATGAATAAACTTCCAGCTAAAACACTTATTTATATACAGGACTTCTCAGATTATCTGAGAGGAATAATTTCTGTAAATACCAGTGGCCTGGGCAAACTGAGGAGAGATATCCTAATGTACAGGCAAATTAATAAAATTAATATACATTTTTCTTGTTAAAAAAATGCAATGCTCATTTGGAGTTGATTTTATGTTTTAAGCATGTATGGACTACCCATTTATAAAATAGATCTATTTTTATTCTATTGATTTGGTTACAAGTCATAGGACCTAGTTGTCACCTTCTTCACTTATATGAGTCGAAAATTATTGCGAACTTTAGAAAACCACGCATTTAAAATGAACTCTTAAAATATACTCTGGAAAACATTCAATGAAGTACCTAAATAAATAAGAAGAAATTTATTACCTGTAAGGTTTTATACTCAGCAGTTTAATATTGTCAATGTCCATTGAAACAGGCTGACTTCCAGGAAAACCTTTTGATTTCCAACCGCACATTCGTTGAACTTGTTTTTGCAGTTGACCCGCTTTTGGCTGAACTGTGAAAGCCTCTACACCTGGTATGCCTTCCATAAATTTGGGAATTTTGCCGCCTTTAGCTCCTCTACTTTTCTAGTATTATTCAATCTGGAATACAGTGGATGTATTTTACAATTATATATTTTTTAAAATACTGAAAAGGTACACATAAAAAGGTAACTTTAAAGGACATTTTGAAATGATCATTTCTTTCAACGCATATGTCTACTGTTTTTGTTAAATTCAAATAATAAGGATAAATCTGTGTTGAATTTTCAAATATTTTAGTAAGTTATTCATTTCGAAGATTACTTGGTTATTTGATATAACACTGATAAAGTTGTAAAATGAAAGAAATTCCCAATAAAATTTCAATACACTTTAATCTTGATGCTAATGTTCTGAAACAAACATGACTTTTTATTTATTTATACCCTCCAAAGAGCTTCAATTGTGCCTGGATAAGATTTCATTTGTTTTAAATGTATTATTGGATCACAGAAGATTACATTAAAAAAGGTTAGCTTATGTTAACAGAATATACTAATAAATAGTGTCAAAATAGACCTAAAAGTATTTATTAATTTCTCAATTTTGATAGAACTGAAAGATTACAGATACATCATTAAATTAAATGATAAATGTTTCATGTGCTATAAAAATGTGCAAGATTAAATTTAGTACTTATACTAATTGAATTTTAATTTTACTACAAAACAGAATTTATAAGAAACAGAATTTTCATAAATAAATTGTAATTGCAAATCCATCCTTAAAAAAAGAGAATAGACCAAATAACCAACAGATGAATGCCACCACACCATACAAAACAAAAATGTAACAAAAAACTTGCATCAAGTGTCACTATAATAGTTTGTGTTCATTAATTCATATATCTCTAGGATAATCCAAAAAAAAAAATTAACATGGAATGCATTTAAAGTTAGCTAGAGAAAATACCTCTTCAACCAGCATTTCTAAATTATTTATATGTTCACGTTATTTACATTTTTTAAATACTATTTATTTACTGGGAAATTTAATTTTTAACTTACTGTGAAGTTGACCCCTCGTCACAGATGTCATCAAAATCATCCAGATTACTAGGTGTATCATCACTTTCTAAACACCAATCAGGGAGGGGTGGCGCTGGAATGACTTCATCCATCTCATCGTAACGACTGTACAGCTCATCAATGTAATCTTGTTTGTAAATGCCAACTGGTCTGGAAAAACACAAGATTTATACATAAGATAAATTTGATATGAAAAGCGACTATACCAGCAAAGTAAATTTCTATTCATTTTATACATTTTTAACTGACTTCCAAAAAAGAGGAGGTTACCAATTCGTCGTCACGTTTTTTTATGTATGCTCAGAGATTTATTCAAAAACGGCTTAGGCTGATTTAAACGGCAGTGTATTACGGAATATCACAGAAAGGTACCATATAAATTTTCTATAACTTGACATTTACGGTTTTCCAGAAAAACAGAAAAACAGCAATTAAGGGACAACATTTTAGTGAATTTCAATGAATCTTCACTGTTTTCTCTAAAACTGCTCAAGCAATTTGAATATTGTCAATTGTATTCTGCAAAGAGGTTACGGAAAAATATATGCAACTGTCCACCTAGCGTCATTTGTAGGCTGCATGCATGCTGCATATGACGATAGTCGTATTTTGCTTCTTACGTTCTGTCCACGTCATACAAGATGCATGATGTTTCATATCTGACAAATTTTATAACGGAAACAACTGTCATTTTCGAGAAAATGAAAAATGATAATTTTAGCATAGAATTTTCTTAGAACACGTCGAAATACCCATATTGGCTTCATCCCTATGCCATTTATTGTAGTTTGTTTGCCACAAGTAGGAATAAAATACACGAATTTAATCCCTATTGTTGTTAATATAAAAACACCGTTACTGTTAATATCTTATCGCAGAAGAAAGGTTCGGTCCTTACCGTTCAGCCCTTTTTACATGAAGAAAAATAACCAATCACATTTGTAAATAGTGTTATAAAAGTACCATATAATTTTTACATAGAAGGATGGTTTATTTCAACCATCCTTCTATGTAACTGGCACACACGTTTGCGTAAACAAGGTGGTTGAAATAAGAGTGGAGCCAAACAAGGTGGTTGAAATAAGAGTGGAGCCAAACTATAGTTGTATTTGCGTTAAACGGTGTGTGTGTGTGTGAGAGAGAGAGAGAGAGAGATTTCTAAACGGTTTTTATTTTAAGTAAGCTCGGTTTTTATTTTAAGTCTTTTTTTAGTTCTTTTTTTAATATAAAATATATAAATAAAATATTGATTTTAAACACATGATGTAGAAATGGTAGTATAAAAATAACATCTCAATATTTCTATTTATTCATTACGAAATTCAAATTCAACATCTTATATGAGTGACATTAAAGAAAAATAAATATATTCTTATAATATTTCATTACATTTATTAGCGTCTTTGAATCATTTTATCCTACTAACTGTAGTCTCATAATACTTCAGTACTGTAATTAATTATGACATGTGCTGAAACAACCTGTGTATCCTCATGTTCTCCTGCTCATAATTATTTGATCACATTAATTACTCAATCCAATGAAAATGTTGGAAGATAGTTTTTCAGTTTGTATGACAAGTTGAAAAAGGGTAAGTGGTGCATATATCTTCAACTTACACTTTGAACTAATTCTCTACTGTGAGTGGAAACATAAATATCGGATAATGATAATATAGCGATAGAACCCATGGTAAATTTACAATATTATAAATTAAAGTCTGCAACTTCGGAAAATTCGAAAAATACAGCTTTCCATATAAAATTGACAGCATATTGACCCAATTTGAATAAAATGTAGAATCAAATTTGATCATCTACTAGTATCCAAAATATGCCTTTAAAACTTTTAAACCAATTTTTTTCAACCACTGTATTTAACATATCTACTCCTAATGATTTAAAACAAAAAGTTTTGAATACTAAATTGCAGCCTTTTTTGTTTAGTATTCATCTTAAATTTGAGGACAATTAAAAGTTATTTACAAAAACAAAAACTTCTGATTAAAAGTCAAATATTGAAATAAATTCACAAAAACTAGCATATTGTATGTTCTCAATAAATCACAGTGAATATAACAAATTTATCACAATACACATTCAGTATTAAGTATATGATTTTATATACAGGCCTTACAGCTGATGTTAATAGATAAACTGTGATTTTCCGGGCGGTTTTGCCGTGGCCGTCGTGCAAAATTCTAATAGAACAAGACAAAATAGCCCGGAAAATCACAATTAATCCATTCTAAGCACAGGTTATCAGTCACATATTTTATTTTATAACAATATATAAACTATTACCGACTACTTGAAAACTTCTCCAAAGCCAGCTCCAAAGAAAACTCCATTTTTTCAACCATATATGAAACAAGAAGAAATCCTGTTCGATTAAACCCATGTGTACAATGTACTGCAATATTTTCCAAAGGTGAACGACGAATAAAATTATCCACGAAAGTAATAAAAAGCATAGTTTGGTCTTTTGATGGTGTTTCTCCATGGCCTCTGCATTGCAATTTTAAATATTTGCAATCATTTTCTTCAACTTCCTTTTTATCATAAAATCTTGTGGTATTTGTTAAATCTATCCACAGCCCAATTTTGATCTGCAAATAAAGCTATATTACATTTTTTTCTAAACAATGTCATAAATTAAGCTTAATGATATCAATGAAATATCCTTCCTAAATTTTCAAGAAAGTAGGGAACAATTGTTTAGTACTTATAATCTGTAATAACCACTTTGATTTAAAAAATTTGACTGTTAAATAGTGATGAATAAAACTATTTTCTTTGTTTACTATTATTATTGTTTAGAAATATACACCCAGAAATTAAGTTTTCTTTGATCACTTTGACTTTATTTATAAGTCTCAAATGGCAATCAGAATATTTTTAAAATATTGATGGGGATAAAACTTCTGTACAAATTTGAGAACTATTTGAAATTTCATTTTGTTGTAAAAGTAACATCAGATACATAGATAATTAAAAGTCATTATGCACATCTCATGTTCAATCAAATAAAGTATCTTTAATTAATAACTAATTATATACAATTCTGGCATTTTTGATAATAAACTTTGGTTTACTGCTCTCTATGCAGGATGTTTTAAGAACATGGAAAAAATATGTTTATGCACTTGTTGGGAATAACAATACTTATACCGTTTTCTGAATGATAATTGTGGCATCTCTTTTTTTTGAGTTTTTTGGGAATAACACACACATAAACTTGAAAGTCTGCATATCTCAAAAAGTGATTTACAAAATTTGTCATTATGAATCCTTTTCATTTTTACTTTTTTTAATTTCTTGTTCATTTGTGTAAATACCACTGAAAATGGGGTTTGATTTAGACCTTGAAATGTTTGGACTATTAATAAGTTTATGTGGAGTTATTTCCAAAGAACTCAGAACCTAAAATACATATACTTTTGAATATTCTGTATTTTTCAAGCATTTCAAGGTCTAGGACAGACCCTGCTGACAATGATAATGAAGAACATTGACAATGGGCTACACCCGAAACGTTTGGAAATATACAGAAATGTGTATGTGGTGTTATTCCTAACAAATGCTTAAATATTAAGTAAAAAAACCCCAACTATTATTCAAGATACAAATTTTGAATGTTGTTGTAAAAACATTATCCTGCCAAAGGATTGTTTGGAAATACATTATGATTTTATTAATTATTACTTATATATAAATGAAGTTTAGTTGGATCTCGAAATTACACAACTTTACCACTTGTCTTTTTCAATTTGTTATTAAAGCTGATTTATTTATGTAAATCACCACATCTACATGCAGAGTAGTGAACTGATATAAACTTTAATTTCTATTAGAAACATTATTTACTCTTGATGGTAGTAATATTAATTTTGAAATAATTATTGAGGAGGTCCTGGATTATTGTGTCTGTTCATTGTTTTTTTTTTTTGTAATTTATAATGGAATTACACTATAGCAGGAGCAACAAACTTTTTGAATTTCTTAATTTGCCCCCCAAAAATGAACCCTTGCTATAAAATATAGAAGAAGCTAAATATTCCCTATTTCTTTCAAAAATATTTGATCTGTAATTTCAAAAACAAGTGGTGGAATACTCCATTTTTTAAATATTTTTAAAATGTACGTTTTAAAATAAAGAAGTATGTTTGTCTTCTCACAATGAGACCTTTCATTTTATTTGGTACATGATGTGCTTAATTTTTTAGTTCACCTACCAAATCAGCTTCAGGATTTTCATATGGGTGAAGCCTTAGATTCCTGATTTTTTTCATAACATTTTTAAGCCCATCAGTTTAAGAGATTAAGTGAGTAATGTTCAGTTTTCATATTTTTTAAACTGAGTTCTGAATTTAAAAAAATATATATATTAATATTTCTCCTTTATTTTACATTAATCAGATGCAGAGAACCTTAAAAAATTCAACGTTTTTGACTAAACAAGCAACTATCCTCCTAAGAATCTGAAAGAGACTGTTTAGGAGTAGTAGAAGAGGGAAATCTCTAAAACTATTATCACTAAGAGAGAGTTAATAGACAAATTCATTTAGAAATGGTTTCTCTTATTTCTCTGGTATTTGTATTGTATATTGTAAGTATAAACTTATCTGTTATGGAGATGTTCAGGTCCAAGCCTGGAGTCATTGTCAGTCACTGTATGTTTTAGTTTTGCCTTATTTCTCAAGTGTTTGAAATTGTCTCAACTATACTTTGACCATTACAACTTTTTAATACTTATCTGTTATGGTAAGAAGTGATGAGAGAAAACCCTAACAAGCAGTCAAAATAATCAAGGACTTTCTGAACAATCATTTTGAATTTACATACAAAACTATGTGTTTATATACATCTGTAATACACCACAGGTTCTACAGATGTTCCAGTGATGGAAATAAATCATGATTTTTCACAAGTTGTTTTAATAATATAACTAAGCTAATGCATAAATAAATGATTTTTGTTAAAGGTAGTTAACTCTCTTATTGCAACATTACTTTATAAAACTTCATTAAATGTTTGTTATTATAAGTCCACAACAATCATAATATATTAGATTTTCAATATAGATATAAAAAGCTATTTCTTTAGAAATATCTAGCTTTTTATATTTACCTTTTTTAATTTGCAAATGTCAAAAACCATTTTTGGAGTAAACCTGCATTCTGGGGGACTTGATCATCAAAATTAGAGTCAAGAGGGGTTTTCATTGCAATAAATTTGTCAGCTATTAAACCATTTGATTTTCTGGGGCAGTGTAACCACCTTGGTGGCACTGGACCTGGACTTTTCTTGAGTCTACTCATATTTTTCTAGATATTTATCACCAAAACCAAACTTTATCTATCAAATTTCAAACATTTATAATCTTGATTAGTTTCACAGGTTTCACTTTATATCTAAACTATTTTCATTATTTTCTAAAATTGACAGAAAAGATAATAGTTTTCACAGATCATACAATAAATATCACAGATCATACAATAAATATTTGACAAATCTATAATTGTATGATCTGTGGACAAATTTGCTTCTTCTTGTTTACTTGTGTGTTGTATGTAAATATCTGTTCTTTGTGTACAATTCATTGAGTAATTAATAAGACCTATCACACGATAGGCAGTGCCACATACTGGTTGGTTTGACAACTATTTTTGTCCGCAAAATAATCGGCTACCTCCAAAGATAATTTACAAAGGATTGCTCGATAGATGTAAATTTTATCCGAAAATACACGTCACAAAGTGGCTGCTAATATTTACACCGTAACCTTTTCTAATTAAGTTGTTATCAATATCACATTAAACAGATGAAACAAAACCAGAAAAACCCTTCAACTGTCAACAGACAAAGAGCCACAATAAATCGAGAGTGGGCCCAACACACGGTGATGTCACAAAGTGGCGGTTTTTTTAAGAAAATTCTTAACATTGAAACCATCTCTAAGACGAAGAAGAATTCCGAAAATTTGGCTATCAGATGGAGACTAAATGAAAAACAGGATTAAAAGTTCAGTGTATGTAATACAAATCTTTGGTAATTATTCGTTTATTTTGTCAAGTCAAACTATGGAGTGTAGAGTGAAAGGAGGACAAACCAAAGAGATTAATACTGTAGAGCACGTGAAGTAGCGAAATTCATGTATTATCAATAGAAAGAGAGAGAGAATAAGCGTGTCGTTCCTGATTGGTCAGTGTCAGTGGTGACTAGCGTTGGGTTTTATGACTCTTTTTAGTGAGCCCGCTCTTTCGTTCAACTCACAAAAGATCGTTCACACTGTCGTTCATTTGAACGATTGTCGCCCCTAAATCACACAGCGTTAGCTTAGAATATATATATATATATATATATATATATATAATCAAATTAATATTAAGGTTTTGCTGAGTCATAATTTAATGATAATTAATGCACGCTAAAATACAGGATTTGGCTATTTATTTGGTAACAGAAAAAATAAATAAACTGTAAACATGAAATGTAAAATCTGGAACAGAAGTTGCACTTAGCTTGGTTAAAATTGCTTCAAAGACTGTCCAAACTTCGCTTTTTTCGATGCCATCCTATCCGATAACTGATTGCAACGTTTAAAAACTCGCGAAACTTAAACTTAATAGTCCTGCTTAAACTCACAAATATCTTACAAAGTTTGTTAGATATTTTGCTGAGAAATTCTGTTAACATTAAAAGTAAAGAGTATATTGAAAAACCCTTAAATGAAACAAACTTAAAACTTGCAACCCGCACCGTACGAACACAGCAAAAGAATAACAACCCCTCAGTCACTCATTGCTTGTAAGTGTGTTAAATTTTCCGACGGAATTTAAAAGCAATACCTGCATCGCATCAGCCAAACGCTCATTCTTCCCAGTGCTCCGACCGAGCCGATAACGATTGAACGAGTCTCTACGTTGGGATTGAACTTTGAACGTTCAGGCTGAAAGGATGGTCGGTTTTAGTGGAAAATTCCACTAAGTTGGCAACAGTGCGTTCAGCATCACCGATGAGTTTACTCTCGACTCGCTCGAGCTGAATCGCTGAATGACTCTTTTAATGGCGAATTGAACGAACTAGTTTACTGTGCCGCCATTCATGGCACATGTTGAAGAGTCGTTCATTTTGACTCATTCACGAACGACCCATCACTAGTGGTGACGCCTACTATTGGTAGGGTAGAGACATAGCAAGCGCTCCCTGATATTGTCTTTCTCTTTCTACTGTTATTACACTGCCACTTACAATAACGCCCATACCTAATTCACTCTACGTATAAACCTCTTTGGGACAAACTTATATGGGAATAAAACTGAAAAAGTGTCCAGCGGACGGTTTCAAATAAGAAGTTCAAGAAATGACCAGAATGGCGCAAGTGTGACCTCAGGGTATGTTATGAAGTTAATTGTCAACGGATTGAAATGCACAAATCCTACATTTAGAAGTGAAGCGGCTGAAAAAGTGAGAATGATGTAAAATTATTAGTAAAAATCGTAAATAAAACGTAGAAAATCTGTTATGTGAACTTCTCTTTGTAAATGGTTGTCTCCGTTTTTTGTAATCTCTGCAAGTGATGGGTTTAGAGTGTGTTAATTGTGATATAAATTAATAAGCGTGTGCCCCAGTTTTGACTTTTTATAAAACGGAGTGATTTTATAATTGTTATTTTCTTATAAAACTTTTTGAAACAGTTAAACATTGGGAAAAATTTGTATATTTGTAATATTTTTATACTTATTAACAAATAGATGTTGGTGAATTAGATGTAAATAAAAATTATTTATTTTTACATTCTTGTGTTCATATTACATATTTGGTTGGTGTTTCTAGTTCCTTGTTCACCTTTCTCTGGATAAAAGGTAATTAACAATTCTTTTCATCACTGAATAAACTGCTATAATTAAGTTATCTCTTCTGTTATCATTATGGAACAAATTTCACTTGCATTTTATGCTAGAATAGTTTTTTTTTCAATGATTCTAACATTTTCACACACTGGTTTTCCATATATTTTTTCTTGTCTCCATTAACTACAATTAAATGACTATTTTTGGCATCTTGCTTCTGTAGGTCTATTTTAAATATTTCCAAAGGTACGCCTGCTAAATGGCCCTGGAAAAATATCTTCAGAAGTTTGTTGAAGTTCTCGATGGACAATGCCATAATCAGTTTAGTAATTATATAATAATGGGTTCTTCAGAGTTTAATGTGTGTAGGATATTTATCTTGACTCCTAAAAAAATGTACAAATAAAATTTTGCTTGCAAGTCATTTTTATCTATGTACGATGTATTTCATTGACTGAATACATTTATTAATATTAAATACAAATTTTACCAATCATTTTAAATCTGGTTGTTTAACTATGATGTTTAAATTTGCAATTTTTGGATGTGTACTTACTTTACAACACATTTTCAAAAAAACATTCTTGATAGGTTCTGTTCTAACTTCATAAATTCCTATTAATAATTAACCAATCTTGAGCGTCAGTTTTTGGTGTTAATGTTAGCTCTCAGGCATGTAACAAAACCATCTTTTCTTATTTACCCACACATTTTTGGTTGGTTTATTTCGCAGATCATATGGAGAGAATATTTTGTGGGAATATAACTAACTGAACATAATTTTCAATTTAATCATGTCAATAATACTACATTTATAACAAGTAAATAAAAACTTTACAGCATTTATTTTTAGAAATACTTACTTTTCATTATAAAAAAACATATTATAATCTGCTGTTGTAATTTGTAAAATGTATAGGTTAGAATTGATACACAGAGTGTGTCCTCCTTTTACTCAACACTCCATAAGTCAAACATAGACAAGAAGAAAATCAAATAGCGTGACCTGCGTGACTAACTTAGGTTAAGGTTTATATTTTTATATTATTGGAGTAGTTTATAATTTTAAATATTGAAACATGAAGTGTTTATCCGAAGAAAGAACTAAAATACTGTTTGAAAAATTAGCTAAGTAGTAAGTTATTAAATATAAAAAGTATAAGGGGTTATGCTGCTATAGTATTTTTTACTGTCTTTAGATTTCAAAATTAAATACAATGTTTTAATGTATATTTCAATTTTTTTATATTACCAATTTGGAAATAGTGTGAAAGCCTTTATCACACTCAATAAGTAACACCACAATTGAGAAAAAGCTGTATATTCCTACATTTCAGAAGAATGTTAGATCATTTTGTCAATTTTACCTAATATAACTAAGGAAAGTAGTTGTTTTTATACACATGGTAGCACAAAAAAATCAAGAAAGCATATATAGTGGTCAAGTTGCTTTCAAGTGTGGTGTTATATACCTCAATTTTAACAGACATGATATCTTTTATACTTTCTTCACAACTCTTTTGTATATACAATTTTGTTGATTCTCTTTAAAATCTAGTGAGAAAAACTCTAAATAATTACAAATCAAAAACATATACAAACAACATTTAAATGCCCATATAATAATGGTAATATTGTCAAACACAGTTCACCCTTACATACTCAAGTATTTTAATTTTAAATAATCATTGGTAATTGATTATACATTTGCAGGCCTTTAACAAATAATATCTGGGCATTTCTGTTCTTCATGAAATCACTCCCCACTTTTCTCTTATAACACCATGATATTGGAAAATAATAAATATGGTTTGTACTCATATTATAACCCATGGTAATTCCAAAAGTAACTGACTCTACATTTGACAGAATTGTGGTACATTTTGCTTTATTTTATTAACACCACATATTTTAAAAGCAACTTTATTAAGTTTTTTACTGTTGATCCTCCTATTATCTCTTTGTGGTTAAAAATGTTTTCATTTAGAAACTTGTGAAATATATTTACTTTAATGAACTGCAAATGTGGCTGACACTACACACAAAAGGAAGTTGTGTTTCAGAATGTTTTAAAATTTCAAAAATCTCCCTCTGTACGACTGTATTATTTAAACTTGTATCTGTAACCAGAGTGCAAGATATAAACTATTGGGTGATAGTAAGAAAAAAAAAACTGGGTTTTTACTAAATATTTTATTAAAATAATAATGTGTGACTGGTACTACAGTCCAAGACAAGACCGACACTACTGTCACTTTCATGCAATTCATAGTAATTCTTGAATGAAACATTAAAACTTATATTAACATATTACAAAAACTTAACATTTTTAAGTAGATTTTTCAAAAATATAGTCTTTTATAATCTTTAAGGGTCAGACTAGGATTGGGTAATGTCTCTAGTATCTTCAGAAGAATTGAAAAAAAAAGATTATCTTTCTTATCAGCTCTAAACAAGGAAACAACTCCAGATAATAACTGGTTTTGCTTTTTAACTGTCTCCCATCCTCAAGGACTATTGTTCTGTCTTTAATGCCCAGACATTGGTGACTAATATCTTCTCTGATATAAAAATCCCAGACTTTTCAAGTGTGTCAACACAATGTGCCTTTATTTGTCTTGTTAGTGTATACATAAATTCATTTCACTTTTGCAACAGCTTTTATGTATGAGCTTTTTTAACAAAACGCTTTGACAACATTTTTTTCTTTAATCTTCTTATGTTCTCATTTATTTGGCTTTTTTGGTAAATTTTAATGAATATCTACAGATGCAATTTGTTTTATCAAAATATGCAATCTTTGTTTGTTTTCTGTTTTTAATTCTTCAAATATACCACTTTACAAGGTAAAAAAGCAAACAAAATGCTATATTTCACTGTGATACAAGCCATGACTGACTCTTCATATTCTGTGGTTGACTCTACAGTGTGACTAACACTACACAAATATTTTAAGTTGCCAGAGAATAATTAATAAAGACTGTAAATCTTTAATATCGGCAACAGTCACATAAAATTCTGTCAAATAGGATTTTTTTTTCATGAAGTAGATTAAGTTTTATTTATGTTATAAAGAAAATTCTGTTATTCTGATGTATAAATTTGATAATTTGTAAATGATTAAGGATTACTGTATCACATAACTTTATACAAAGATGTTTTATAAAAAAATTGACAGTCTAATAGGGGCCTAATGGGTAACGACTGTTCAAGAGAATTGCTAGTGTGATAGAATTAGTCTGTAATAGTTTGGTTTCAATGAAAATATTATTAATCCATTTTTCATATTATTGTGACGGGAATTTGTCCGATAATTCGTATTCGAATTCGAATCGGTATTCAACTGATATTTCGGGGAATCCGAAATATTATTCGGCTGGCGCATCGACGTCGGCAGCTTGCTTTGATGTAGTTCTCGAAGAATCTAGGCTGGTCCCGGTGGCTCTTTGACGTTCTGGAGAATTCCGAGAAGAAATATATAAATACGGAAAGCTGAGGAAGCATTCATTCAGTATTCGACGGCCGTATAGTAAATATAAATTGTTGAACTGCGTTTTTAAATAAATCCGAGAACTGAACTGAACCCGAAGAATGTGAAAATAAAAATATTACATTATATTCTAATGGTCTACTAATGAATTGAAAACCTGGCAAATAGTATTTTTCTAATAAGTTATTCAGATACCCATTGTTGTTATATCTAATTTAAGTAACTTAAAACTAAAGTCTCCTGATTAACATTCGTGGGGTGGGCGATTGTAGCGATTTTGTATTATTGCATCGTTCAGTTGGTTTGTTTTAACCCACAGTTGCAGGTTTGTTTTAGTCCACAGTTGCAGTTTGCCGCTGTCACATTGACGAAACGTACTGCTCGCACCGCTTTGCATATAGTCTTCTAGAATATCATTATCTTGTGCTCCAAAGTCTGCTACTTTTTAATTTACAGTTTAGCATCTTTTCCTTCAACTGTAGCACCAGATGTTTTCAGTGAAGATAGAAGGTTTCGCAATTTCTGTCACAAATTTTATTCCATATGACATCGGGACTAGAACTTTGTACTATGATATAATTACTGTAAAACTTTTTATGGGTTGTGCATATGTCATTACATCTCCACTCATTGGTAGTGTATTAGGCTTCTTTTTAGTGTAACATGATCTTTAGATAGCTTGTTTTTCTCTGGCATTTCTCCAATGAGTTTATTTATATCTTCATTTTTTCATTATAATAACAAATTACTTCATGCCTCATTATTGATATAGAATATGTTACTTTACATTGAATTTAATTGGAGAAATTTAAACCTAGATAACAACAGGTTTTAACATTACTATGTTCTTTGAGAATATTGCGAAATTTATCTGGTATTTGCTGAAAAATTCATGACTTCAACATCAAATGAAAAATTCTATATTATTAACGTAACATAACACATATTAAACTAACATTTCAAGTCTGATTAGGTATTATTTTTTATTTTATTTTTGAATTCTGCATTGGATTCTAAGTATTTTTCATGTACAATGTTCTATACCGAAAATTAGCAGTTATTAAAAAAAATGACATTTCTTTCTGAAGTTAAGAAAACAACGGTAAAAATAAGGTGTTTGTTGGTTTGAACCTATTCATTTACGTCTGGTTTTTATGATTGTTGGCGGTATTTTAGTCGCATGAATGGAAACCATTTTTTTAATGCTGGAGTATTTAACACTTGTTTATTTCCCTAGGAACTGTACTATAATTTTATTTCAAGTAAGTAGTTGTCAAGTGCAGTTGCAAAGTTTCAAAGTATGGCGCGTAAAGCAGCGAATAGAAATTTTGACGATGGTAGGATATGGCGACAGAACTCGAAGTTTGCGAATTCTTTAATATGAGGTACCCGGAGCGGCCTATTACACGATCGGTAGTTAGTAAAATATAAAAAAAGTTTCTAGAATTTGGCCACGTAAGAGACAATTGCAAAACCAAACATCTTCCAGAAGATACACAATTAAATGTTTTGCTCGATTTACAAGAAAATCCTCACAAATCCACTAGACAAATAGCCGCAGAACAGTCAATAAGTAAATCTTCTGTACTAAAATGGTTGCATAGAAATAAATGGCACCCATACAAAGGTCATTTATTTCAGGAACTTACTGAAGTTGATTTGGACCGGAGAGTAGAATTATGCGAAATAATGATGGATAGATGCAATGCCAACCGGCACTTTTCAAGTAAGATAATTTTTTCCGAAGAGGCAACATTTTGTTTAAATGGTTCAGAAAACAGGCAAAATTTTCGATATTGGGCATCAGAAAACCCGCATTGGATTATGGAAAGGCATACACAGTTTTCCGACAAAGATAACGTATTGGCCGGAATTGTGGGTCCTTTTTTATTAAGGGAACACTTAACTCGGAAAAGTATTTAGACCTATTACAAAATGACATAATACCCTGTTTAACCCCCAGAACTTTACCCGAATGGTGAAAAGCCCAATATACTGGCAGATTCGATATGTTTTCAACAGGATGGAGCGCCCCCGCACTATTCGCGAACAGTGCGAGATTATCTTCACAATATTTTCCCAAATAGATGGATCGGAAGGAGAGGTAATATCGAATGGCCAGCTAGGTCTCCAGATCTAAGCCCGTTAGATTTTTATCTTTGAGGTTGAAATCCAAAGTCTACTTCAATAAGCCGGAAAATATCGAGGAATTAAAGAATAGAATAGGGCCGAAATACAACAAATTCTGCCACAAACGCTAAATGAAGTGTTACGAGAATTTGAAAACCGTCTTAGGTATTGTCAGGAAGTTAATGGTCAACAATTTGAACATTTAATTTGATATGTTGATGTTTTTTTCTTCAATTTTGAAATAAATGTAATTTTTTTAATAACTGTTAATTTTCGGTATAGGACATTGTACATGAAAAATAGTTAGAATTCAATGCAGAATTCAAAAATAAAATAAAAAACAAATGTTTTCATTTGAAAAAACGAAGTTGATGGTCGCAATTTATTTCTGGCCCACCCTGTATAAATGAGTTTATCATCACAAAAACCGCAGTCAAAAAAAAACCAACGTCTCCGAGCGTTAAAAAAAGAACACCTGAGTTTTAAATGAATTTGTTCCAACCCACGCTTCCTCACATGCAAAAATAAGATCTCGTATAAAATTCGTTAATGCCTTAAGAATATATTTTTACGTTATCTAAAATCTATTCACGTTATTAATTAAAAAATGGATAGAAATGAAAACATGTAATGTTTTCTTTAAACACTTATGCAGTCTATTTATTGGAGTATAAAAATATATATTTATTCATTTAATTAATCTTAACTAAGTTATGGCTTATGATTTTCCAATATTATAATAATTAAACAATTAATAATCGTGGTCAATGCCAATCCCATCTTATAAATTAAATTGAACTATATTTATGTGAAAAGATTATTATATTGTTGCCACGAGTGAGAGAGTGATAAAAAATTGAAAAAGGAAAGTTGTACTTTAGCCACCCACTATTTAGAACATAACCATTCTCCTGTCCTATAAAACCTCAAGTTCTGGCCAATGAACGTAACAGTTTTAAACATAGCTTCTTGGAGATGGTCTTCATTAACGGTCAGTCCAATATCATCAATAAAAAGACAGATTTACAAAATTTAAATATAATTTATTGTAACTTACTGGAAATGGTGAATAAGTTTTCAACCACTCATAATCAATCCGAATATAATACAGATTTGTCAGATTGATTAAATAAAAAGTAAAATTTTTGCTACCCAATGAATTTTTGTTTCCTAAATAATTTTTAAATTCATCAGTAAGTTACAAATAATAAAAATAGTTTGCCCGTACTTTATATAGAAAAAAAAATTATCACTTGTCTCAAATCAAATATGCCAACGTGACAATTTTGTTAGTTGAATTGCCAAAATTTTAAAAATATTCTAAAGTTTTATAAACGTTTTTCTGTTTTATAGATGTTTAGTTTTTTACTTCTTTTAAATTGTTAATATTTGTGTTGTTTGTTTTCGACTGACAATGAAATAAAATAATTTGCTCTCAATCAAAATAAATTAAAAGAGTATTTCTTCTTTTACAATGTTTGGCTGCGTCCCGATATTTTCTTGTAATATTTGAAAGTTCTCACGTTATTACGAAATCAATTATACATAAATACATATATATATATATATATATATATATATAAGTGTCCGGGAATTATCCGCGTAGTTGATAACTACTGCCGGGATCGATGGTAAAATGACGACGTTTCGGCAGTCACATCTGCCCTCTTAGGTCGGTTCACATAAATAGTGCTTTCGCTTCTAGTTACTGTAAGATTTTCTGAAGCGAGCGCGCTGTTTCGGCGGCCCGGCGTATCGGTATACGGCTCGATTGGCCCTTGGCGCTCTCACGGCTCCATCCTCTGATTTGTTATTTCCGGTTGAGTTGTTAAACGGGCCGGTACGGTGTTTAATAAATTAAGTTCTGAATTTCATTGCGTGCGTTTAAGAGTATTTCAATTTTCTTCTTGATTTCGGGTGTTCTATACAGTACCTGGTGTTCTCAAAAGACAAGTGGTTGGCTGCTGTACAGCCTGGTGATCACGTCTAGCTTTTCTTCTTAGTGCCCCACATAGGTTTTATGACAGTCTGCACATGGAATCTCGTACACTCCCTGTTGTTCTAAAGGGATTCTCGTCTTCGGAGTTCTCAACACCGTGCTTATTTTTCTGTCTGTATTGAAAATTATTATTGTGTCTCCGAGAATCAAACTGTCCGTTTGACATATATATATAAGCCTTGGTTATTGGTGTCTATGCTCCTCGTCTGTTTGTCTATTTTACTTTATATATTTCGGTCTGTAAAGTCTCAGAGCTGGTCCATTTCCTGTTTGATGTTATCCTGGGCTAGCCTTTGTGATCGGTTGGTTACTAAACCGTGAAGACGGCTTGTAGTTGGGCGGCTGATTAAAAATTACAAAAGCTGCAGCATATCCAAATCTACAGAAAACTTTTGAAATGACAATATTCAAATATCATTTTGGCAAAAACTCGCATCGAATTTTAAATATGAGTGAGTGCACGTTGTATAATGAAATACGATCAAGAAAAGAAAATTTTGATACCGTAAACAGTAAAAAGAAGAGAGCCAATAAATGATACTCTAAGTTTTTGAATCTAATGGGTAAACGCATTGTCATAATTCCAATCAACATCATCATTAAATAATGTTGAAGAAAATTTGAATAAAGTGCAATCTGAACATTTAATTTTTGGTTTATTCAAAAAAGGGAATTGAGAATAATACACCTAAGCGGAAAATGCAACCTAGAAGATTAAATATTGCGGTGTACTTGTCACAGTAGCATTGTAAGCCGATACTATAGTTATTATGAAAGAAAAAAGCAAGTACTTCAAATCTCTTCAGACAGAGCGATTTGAATATTTCTGCTCCACATTTAATAAAGTGTAACTCAAATCCCTTGGAGCTCATGACATCCATTCCAATGATGACTTCGTCTTCGATCTCCGCCACTAATGCCCGATGTTGGATTGTTGTATTTCTCTAGACCATTTCAACCTCTATTTCACCATGGACCTTAGCTGCTTCTCCTGTCGCTGTTTGTAGTTGCCATTTTGGTGGTTTTATCAGAGTCGTGCTCTAAAACGAGCTTGGGCTTTATAACAGTTTTGTGTCGCACTCGTATCCAATAGCATTGCACATTGCTTCTTATTAATACAGCCATCTACAAAGACACTGTTACACCGGTGGCTTAGCGAAGCGACATATGCGTTGATAGTTGGGGCTTTATGGCTATAGGTCTACGATGACATTGACCTTTTTTAGTTTTCCGACGAGGAAGTCGGTACTCCGATACTCTCCTTGCAACGACTCCATATATGTCCTGCCTTACCACATTTCCAACATCTCCGTTATCTGTTTTGTGTAAGGACTTCCTCTTCAATCTTCCTTACAGATGCTTTATGATTTCCGCCATATCCTGATGCTCCTTCAGTGATTCGGACTCTGACCTGAGCTCTACAGATATTTTCCGCAGAGTCGAATTCCAAAACTCGAGTCGGTCGAGCTCGTGTCAATGCTTGTCTGGCTTCGTGGTCCCGAAGTCCATCCAGAAACGCTTGCACTGCTAATCTTTCTATCAGATTTTTCGGTGTAGCTGGATAGGCAAGGCGAACCAGACTGGCAATAACAGCTTCAAACTCTTGTAGGGATTCATTCGATTTCTGGTGGCGATTTTTCACTTGGGAGTGATGAACGTGGTCTAAATGGGTCTGTCCATACCTCGGTTCTGAATGTTTGACTACTTGATCGTAGACTTCTTGCTCCGAGGTATTCAACCCTGGCAAAATATTTGTAGTATCCCCTCTTAAGGCGAGGGTTAATGCTATTGCCTTCTCCTCTGCCGACCATCCATTTAGATTTGTTCGAATTGGCGCAGACAAATAGTCCACCACGATTTTTCATCAAATGATGGAGGTTTCATTTTGTGCGTTGTTTCCCTGAGGGCAATTTTCGAATCCACTACTTCTGGACTGTTTCTGCTTTCGTTCTTTGGTGGAATTTCTCCCTTGTTTTAGCTACTCTATCCGCACTTCATTCTCGACTATTTTCTCTTCCAGCATTTCAGACGTTTTCTGTTCCATGCATTTCCGGCAATTGGGCTTCTTAGGATTCGTCCAAAGTTTTAGAGTTTTATAGTATTAGTTTATAGTTTTAGTATTTTCTTTAATTTGCCTTCAACGGGTTTAGAATTTTCTTGTAATTTATGTGGCTTAAAATTTTCTAAATTTGTCATCTAGGGTTTTAGAATTTTCTAGCAATTTGCTTGTAATGTTTCTTTTAAATTTTCTTCCAGTTTTTTAGTATGATACTCATGTCCCCATTACCAGAAACTTCAAACAAATAAGTATCAGAATTGCTACTTTCATTTATTAGGGCATCTCTTAGCTGCTGTATTAATTCACTTGTCTTCCCACTTATTTTAAAATCCCTTTCCTGCAGTTCTTTCTTTAAATCCGACACTTTCAATTGGTCCAAACTCACCGCTTTAAATATTGTTAGTATATTTATTTTCCACTTCTAAACTTCCAAAAATACACCGAACACCTGACGCCACTGTAATGTTTTTATTTTCACACTCTGGGTTCTTGGATTTATTTAAAACACTCAGTCGAATTTACTATAATTTATTTCCACTACTTTTATCTTCGCACAACTATTTACAATTAATTTTCAACACCTGCGGTTTACTGGACGGCAACCGAATACTTCAGCTTTCCGTATTTATATATTTCTTCTCAGAAGGCTCTAAATGGGTTTTTGAACACTTGAGGAATTTCGATAGTGCCAGCGTCCAATCTCGGGGTACCAGACAAACAACATTTTGAATTCCATGAAATATCGGATCAATTCCCGTCACATTACAATAATATTGTACTGAAAATGAATTAAATCAAAATTAACCGTACTATTAGATTTTAAAATAAACGTTTATTAAAAAAATATGATATTCTGTTTAAAACCACTTTTTACATCGATAAGTTGAACTGATTTTAAAAAACATAAAAATATATTCTAACGGCATTAAGGATAACTGGCACAAACAATTTTTAGGTGACAACAATTTTAATTTTATTTTTATTTTCAAGAGCACCATTGCTTAACAATATGAAGGATATGTTGAGTTTATTGAATAAATCGTTGCAACATTGAAAAGCTATTACTTTTTCTTTGCTTGGAGTTGTTTCACTAGTATAGGTGTTCACATAAATACAAGACAAACTGTATCTTATTTTTTTGGTGTTATTTAAACTGTAGATAAATGTGTGGCAATTTTTAATGCAATGGTTATTCAATTCGGGACATTGTCTTTTAAGGGAATTTGTGATTTGTTATCTCAGGTTTTACCAATTCTGAGTTCCAGTTAATACAAATTTGTAGTATAATTGAAAATGAATCTTCGTAAAACTAAAAATAAAATAAATTACAGCATATTTCAAATTAATGTGTTCAGTATACAGTCTGTAAATGAAATTTTCTATTGAATTTGACAGTCAATTTTTGACAAGGGTGCTAGTATCTTATGTATCTTTTGTAGTGTTCTAAAGTTTTGGTTGAAAGAGGCCAGTGCTCAATCTTGAACTTCTCTTTAGTTTTTTAACATAACGACAAGAAAATTAGAATAAATTTGCGCAGGAATAATAAAAGACACTATGAAGAAATTTTGTATGTTTATCTTTTTAGCATAGGACCTAACATTAAATTGCTAATTGAGAGACCAGATGGTTTATATTGCTTCAGAGAGCAAAAAGATCGCGTTTATTATTTGTCAGAGAAAATATTGAAATTAGCAAACACTATCCCACCTGACAGTTTGGTATCAGCAGGTACATGTTTTGGAAAATTTACAAAAACAAACAAGTTCAGATTACATATCACTGCTCTGAACTATTTATCGCCATATGCACAGGTAAATATTTTAACTCATATTATAAATTATTATTATTATATTATAAATCCACTAACAATCAGATATCGTTCATGTTTTAGAATAAAATATGGTTGAAACCCTCAGCAGAACAACAATTTTTATATGGTCATCATGTGACGAAATCTGGATTAGGAAGAATTAGCGAAAACACCGAAAAATACAATGGAGTTCTTGTTTACAGTATGTCTGATCTACCTTTAGGGTTTGGAGTAGCAGCCAAATCCACAGTAGAATGTAAATTTGCAGAACCATTAGCTACAGTTTGCTTTCATCAAGCAGACATTGGTGAATATATTCGAGCAGAGGAAGATTTGTTATAACATCAAAATAAATTGTATTTTATTACATTTAATATAGGTTTATATTATTTTCTTATTTAGAATTTTCCTTCTTAAAAGTATCTTATTACTCTAAATTAGTTTAAAACTGAGTGAAATAGTTTAATACGGCAATTAGGTACATACAAAAATAAAAGCTTCAGTTCATTGAAATAAAGGTATTGTATATTAATACATTTTCATGACTATTTCTCTTATGTATAAACATAAAGTTTTGTACCCTAACACCAAACTTTTATTTTTTCACTCAACGCACGTTTCAACAGCGAAGCTGTCATCATCATAGAGTAAACCAAAACTGAAAATATGTACAATTATGCCTTATATAAAACTTAAAAACTATGGGTAAATTAGTGGGGAAAACCCAACATGCTAATTTACTAATTCCTAAGTACCTGACCCTTCAACAAAATATGGTAATTGGGTTATTAAATACTTATGTTCTTAAGATACAAATTATACAATGGGCTATTTGGTATAGGGCCTTTGTCGGAATTCATAAGGTTATTATTTTTATATAACATTATACTTTCGTACGAGTCCAATTCTTTACAATTATTGACGTGTCTAACTAATCCTAACGAATTTAAATCTATAGAGTGACTATTTTCCAAAACATGATGTGCTACACTAGATTTATCAGATCTCTCTTATTTTATATGTGCAAGATGTTCTTTAAATCGGGTTCTAATAGATCTACGTGTTTTACCATAATATTTCAGATCACAGTCATTAATTTGATCTCAGATATTCCCGACTTTTCGAAATCGTTAAGTTTATCTTTGGGATTGCCCAATAGTTTTTGTAAAGTTTTCATTGTTCTATATACTACCGTTATATCAAGTTCCGTAAAAATTCTTTTAAAGCCCTTAGTATAATGATTATATGGGACAGAGATAAACTTGTATTCTTGTTTCTCGTTTCTAAAAGTTGACACTTCATTTATTCTTAGCCTAAGTTGTTTCTTTCTAATTAGCTTATCTACAATATTTCCTGGATAACCATTACAAGTAGCTATTTCCGAATTGTTTTCTTTTCACTCTCAAACCTCTCTTTGGAAAGAGGGAATGTCAACAAACGATGTACAAGGAAATTGATTTCCGCCATTTTGTGTTGACACTGAAAAGAATTATTAGGTAAATATCTAAATATGCTGGTATACTTCCTATATACGTCAAATTCTAAACGGTTAATAGCATTTTTTATAACAAGTACCTCTAAAAATGGGAGACTACCTTCATTTTCTAATTGATACGTAAATTTAATAGGAAATTTATTATTAAGATAAAAGACAAAATCATGAAACTTATTCCTATCGAAAACTGCAAATATATCCTCCACGTACTTTAGCCAGCCATACCCTAGGAAAATATTGGGAGTCCTTCTTTGCCTCAACTTCGAATCTGTCCATAAACAGATTAGCAAGGAAATTGAAAACTATTTTGGCTCATGCACAATTTTGTGAGGAAAATAAAATAATTTATTTAGACCCACAAAAACAGTTTTCACGCAATAAATCCTCAAGCTACTTCAAAGTTTGTGTGAAACAAAGCGGTAACATCAAACGATACTAAAAGTTAAAGGAAGTTGTCAGATTTAAGTGTTATTAGTTCTTCGCTTTTCCTCCGAACTTTACTTATGTCAATAATTACACATTTTACTTTTGTTGCCTCGTATTCTAACTCTACAATTCTAGTGAGGTTTGATAGTGTTCAGCATTTAGTTATATGTTGCTAGATGTAGTGTCATCGAATTTTTCCCGTCTTAAGAATCGTCAAGGCAGAGCGGTTTTATGGTGTTGGCTTGTTACAGTTCCGAAGTTATGTGATTAGACACATTTGGGGTTGTGGGGCGTATCTCTTTTCCATGAGCACGGACTACTGACTACATTGACTGGAGACCAATTTATCGTTTTGGTTCGACTCCGCCCCTAACAGCACAGGTTGGTATTTAACATGTATTTAATTACGCTCAGTTTCGATTAAACTTAAAAAATGTTTCCAAATTACTTCAATATTATTGCATCAATAAAAAAGCCCGAATTTTTACAAAGATTATTTAAGAGCCTAATGCCAGATTGTGATTAATTTCTAGTTGCAATTCACTACAATTCTATATAAACATGAGTGATACTTAATTATTTGTAAGGTATGTATAATAGAATATTATATTTTATAATATTTTTGACAAATATTAGTTTTAAATTCATGTTTTATATTTTGATAAAATACTTATCTATTAGTTATATTAATTAGTTATAGAAATATGTTAAATTATTAAGATAACATATAGAAAGATATAGAGGGTAATATATACTCTAATTTTAGTGAATAATAAATTTTAATAAGTTTATATTCTACCATAGGTGGACTTCAAGAACTTTGGTAGTTTATGGGGATCAGTCACAGGAAAGACCTCTGATTCAGGACTTTCCAAACACGTATTTATTTGTAAAACTGTAGGTTTTGTATCATGGTTAAATACATCAACAAAGTTTTACATCAGTTTAAAAACTATAGAAACCAAGTCAGAACCATGGCTATTAGAAATTTTAACAAATTGTGGTATATTATTACCAGTGAAATGCAGACTATTGTAAACACATCAAATTGCTGTTTCTTCTACAAATTGTGAGAATCATTGGGTCCTTGAAAGGAATTTCAAGAAATACATAGATTACAGCAAACAGGCTGTGATACAGACATTTGAATATCGGGAAGAAATGTATGACATTGTAGGCAAAAAAATAAACATTGTGCCTGAAATTTTATTGTCTAGAGTATCATTTGCACTCAATACAGACATCCCAGATTCAAATAAATGCAATAATGAGATAATATTGATATTGAAAAAGATGTTTTTTTATTTGAGAAAAATCAGTTAAAGAATAGTAAATATAGAAGTAGTGAAAGTTTGGATAAAATAAGAGTGGATAAAAAAAATTCCAGCAACAAAGTTTAGATTTTGATTTTGCTAAAAGAAGTTTAAATCAAAAATCAAAAAAATGTTATATACAGGGTGTAAACGGTTTGAGTGCAAAGATTTTGAGGATCAATACTTCAGGTCAAAACAAATCAAAAAGCTTTATAACATTTTCAGAAATAAACTATAGTTTTGCCAAAAAAAAAAGAAAAAGTTAGAAGTTCTGTAGCCTTTATTACAGTGAATAATAGATTATTTCCGGCTTCAAATGATTGTAAAGCTAAATATATAAATACTCAATAGCGTATACACCTTTAATAACTGTATTAACAAAGAAAATTATTATTTAAACTCTAAATATTCTGTTATAATTTGCCCTACGTTTCTCCGATCAGATGTGGCAACATAGCATACACTCAGTACTACAGCTGGCCGCTGCCATGAATGCTTTTTTGCTGCCCGGTTCTTTTAAGAAAGTGAAAGTGATTTTTGCGTGACATTCGACATAGCGTAAGTTATTTGATTTTCATTTTAAAATATAAATTGGAAAAATAAATAAAATCTGTTGTAAATTGTGAGTTCGAGTGTATTATTTTATGACAAACAGTGACAATCCTACAATTAGGTAAAGATCTGACATGCTATTAATTTGTGGGGAAAGCAAATGTAATAACAAGAATTTTGAATATTTACTATAAATAATCCGTTTGCTCGCCAGAGCTCTGTCATAATGACATCCTGCAGGTCAAAGGTTTTTATTTGTCTAAGATAAGTAATATTAATTTCTTAGTAACAATTATTTCTCAAAGAATTTAACACATAAAAGAACTACATATAAGAAATGTTTTGTTTAATATACTTTGTATCGCATTATTTTTGTATCATAATGTAAACAACTTTGTATCCTCCCTTCTTCAACTTGATGCATAAAATAAATCGCCAAATATAAATATTCATTTCAATACATAGATATTAAAAGGGTAAATTTTTGAAAATAATATTTCATAAAATTTTATGACCTAATTAAATCTACCGGCACTCGAAACTATGAAATTATTTAATACAAAAAAATAACAGGTGTTCATTTTTTTGTGGTGACTCATTCTTTTATTATTCACGCTACAATCAAATCTCATTTTTAGCGCGACGTTGCCACATTGAAAATAATTTACTTAACATGTATTTCAAATTTTCTTGCTTATTAAGGCCTTTAGACCATAGTGTTATAAGAGTTTTTTGTTTTGTTTGGTGGGTACTATCTGCACCTAAAATATATGCAGTCAAATTATTTACACCCTGTATATATTTTTTAAATTTCCTACAGAATAAAAAACAAGCAGGGTTATCAAGGCTGTCTCATGCCAAACATACCATAATAAATAGCACATATCCATAAACACTAAACCTGATAATGGAAATGTTGAGTTTGCAAATCTGTCAGCTAAATGTTGTGCAATACCTTTGCTTACTCTACAATGTAAAAATCAGAATTGTTATATTTATTTCTGATAGAATTCTCGTTTATTGGCTTTATATGACTATTTATAAGGAGTTTTGAAAAAATCGATGTCAAATGACATTAAATGTGTAATTCAAAATAAGAGAGAAGAATTTCAAGACGATTGGTGGTTAAGTTTTGAGTTATAATGGGTACCGACTTTAAAAATCCTAAAAATGAGAAAATGCTTGTTAAAGTATTTAATATTACTAAACAAGTACAACGCGAATAACTGCTTGGCAAAACATACACATCTAAACTTATACTGTATATTTCGAAAACTATATAAGGCATAGACAGAAAATGAGTGAAACAGCTGACAGTCTGACATTCTTACTGTGCATTTATCGAGCAGCTGTTCACTGCTGCTCAAAGGTGGGTAAGGCACATATTTTAAATTACGTGTCTCCCGTTATTTTTGCTCTGATTATTCCCTTAAAGGAGAAGGTTCTATCGAGAGCAATCTGTCTTCGAAGCAGACATTAAGCTTTTTACTGGTCTGTGCACCTTGGTTTCCGTCGCTTTAGTTTTAGGCTGTATTTACGGAAGCTTGACAGTATTGCTTCGGTTTCCTCAATAGTTCTATGTCCCGCGGTTATTGCTCAATCATCCGCGTATCCAAACTTGGAGGCGATTTCAGGTAAGTCCACGAAATACAGGTTAAACAATAGTAGGCCAGTACAGACCGCTGTGGTAGACCATTGCTAAGTTTGTTGTTTTTTTTTTCATTTTGCTTGCTTGGGAGAAAGAAGTAAAGGATTATTCCAGACATTTTTTAGCGTATTTGTCACTGTGAATTAGGAACCAAAACCAGGATATTTCCCGATCTTTATTTGAGATATTGAAGTTGTTATATCTTCTGTACTGAATAGTGTTCTTAAGTCTTGTTTTACTTTTATAGTATGCGCACGTTCATTTGGGGCAAGTAATTTGGGAAGTAGACACAATATGACAGGTGAATTTATATACATATATTAGTCTATGAAGTAGTAAACATATCTACTGCCATAAAACTGTTCCATTTCTACCAATCAAAAAACCATAAGATACGGTAAACGTTTAATATCAAGTTTTCAGTATAAATAGTGTAATGTTTTTATTTTCACACTATAATTTATTTCCAGAACTTTTCAAATTCAAACAATTACATAAAATTTATCTTGAACACCTGCTGTTTAGTAGACGGCAATCTAATACTGGAAATGAATCCTTTGGTCGACTCCCCGTATTTCTTCTCATAAGGCTCTACAAGGTCAAAGAGCCGTCGAAAAATTTACTTCAAGGATTCTTGAAGATTAGAGGAATTTCAATAACGCTACCGCCGGCCTCGAGTCGCCAGACAAACAATATTTTGGACTCCACGAAATATCTGATTCCACAAAATATCGGATGAATTCCCGTCACAATAGCAATTCTCACGAAATCATCACAATAACTCAGTTGGGCATACTAAATTAATTCTAATAACACCAATTCATAAAGTCATGCAAAATTTTCTTTTCCTCATATGAAAATCTCTTAGTGTTCATTCAATGTTCTGCACAAACAATAACAACACAATCTTGCATTGTTACCTATAGCACCCCAAATGTTTTTTTTTGCTTTATAATGTATAAGTTATATAATATTCATAGGCATATACAGTCCTCGTGAGTTTTTAGATATTCAACTGATATGCAATATCGCGGTAAAAAGACGTAAACCTTTTCAGTGAGGCTTACAGTATACTTTTTTGGCAAAGGTAATATAAATATATATTCAGAAATTGTCAGGACCAATTACCACAAAATTAACATTAGCTGAAATAGACATTCTTCTCCAACGTAACGTTACGTGAAACTTTTATATTGTTAACACAATATTAATTAATTAATTAATGCAAATAATTATATAACTAATTGTTTTATACACAACTGAAACTAGGATCTAAAATAAAAATAGACTGCATTATAAAATATAAATAGTTTACTAAACATATACAACAACTCAAGCTTCGATATCTTTTAAACCTTAAATAAATATCTGATATACATAATATAACTTTGAACTATTTGTTCCCATGAATGTTGTTTAAAAACGAATCTACGTTAATTTTTTTTAAAAGTGTTTTACATTTCTTTTCTTTATGGGCACTTTCTTCATCATCTTGGTATTTTCTTTTCCTCGAGCTGAAAAACAGATTTGCAATTAGCTTGTGATTACTTAAAACAAGATTTACGAAAAAGTCAGCATCATAAGTTGTACATGTTAATAATTTTTATATAAAATCAAAATAAAAACGGTTTAAACACCCTGTGCAATCAATAATTATTTTTTGACATATCTTGACATTTAAATTTGAAAATTTGTGTAGCAAATATGCCATATTTAATTTACTGACTTGCCATTATTATTCTGATTTGCTGAAATTTTTTATGTTTTATGTTACAGCAAAATATATGGAATCATCTCTCAATGCGCAAACAGCTGTTCCTAACTTTGATGAATTTGACATTGTTGAGCACAAATAAATTATAAAGTTATTTTTGATGCATTAAGTCCATACCCAGCGCAAGGTAGGGGCTTGGGAGTTCAAACCAGCCTAGCCCCCGAAATTTTGGGTTTAAAGAGTCCATTTTAAAGAACTAACATCTTTTTTCGTACAATTTTTTTTGTATTTTATACAATTTTTAATTTTTTAAAATACATGATTAAAATATAAATTTTGGGATCCTAATCATTTCAGCAATTTGTAGCTTCAACATTTTTTACGTTTCAATAGATTGTTAATTTAGAATGTTTATTACTTAAATTGTTATAATGTTTGGAACCAATCTTTAATAGAGTTGCCACCAATGTGGCGGCAAAGGTTTTTGGTTTTAAAGTAAAAGTTTCTATCCGTGGTTGAGCACTTTTTAATGCATTATATGTTCTGCCACACTGTCCTTGATACAATTTTGTAAAAGTTAAAATACTTTTTTTAACGGGAATATGTACTTAAAAGATAATAGAAATACTATAAACATTTTATTGCCACACTATTAACCATTAATAGATGTGTTACATACAGTGGTTAAAAGACTACACTTAAAAACTTCACATATATATCCATCATTTACAATTGGACTAGCCATCAAATGGTAATAGTTTAGTTGATTTCTTGCAAAAATATGTTGGTAATATAATCTGCAATCCTAATTATTGCATTTAAAAAAAAACGAATATTATTGGGTTTAGCCTGTTCCCCTATAAAGGTAATTTCGATATTGGTATTGCAAAAACCGTGACATTGAGAATGTTATGGGATGTAGAAATTTGTGTATCCGGGTGATAAAATTACTCTTTGATCCTAGATACTGGATATATGGATGTTATTGGAAATTATGATGAATTTTGAAATAAAAATTAAATATCTAAGTTTGACAAAATGATGTAAATATTAAATATGTACCTGCTGTTTTTATACGCATATACAAAACAATCCAAAGATTAGATATCCTATTTTCAAGTTGATATATAATTTGAAGTAAATTCGCTTAGTTACATCAGGTTGATTGTCAAACATTAATGTCAAATTGTGATTTACTAAATTTGTCATTACATATCTTTTTAATTTTTAATTTTCTTGTTCATTTGTGTTAAGTGAATTACCATTAAAAAAAGGTGTGATTTAGTGGTGTTATTCCCAAAGAACTCAGAAAAAATTAAAATATTCGGAGTGGTTACAATATAGCGTGAATTAGAGTTACACTTATAGAAAATAGTGCAAATAATAAAACAAATAGAAAAGTTAATAAATATGTGGAAAATATAGAAAAAAATACAAATTAGACAGATCAGGAGAAAGAGAGAGAGAGAGATAAGAATAATCAATAGAATTGTACCTTAAATCAGATAAAAAAAGAATGTCAGAAACTATTAAATGATTGCAGAGGGTTTCTAAACGTTTTTATTTTAAGTCAGTTGTAGTCGGTTCTTTTTTAAATATAAATTATTTTTCCAATAAACTTTGGATAAGGCCCTATATTTCTATATTTTTCAATCTTTGGGTTGGGAGATAAAGGGGGAATGGATCAATTTTTCGCGAATATGTTAAACCAATTATTAGTATTCAGTTGATTATACCCAGCCAAACTGTGAAAATTCTTTTAAATGTGATCTGAAAAATGTAATCACTTCCTTGGCCCAATTTGAGATGATGTTCCAAATGAAACATCACAGGTCTATATCAGCAAACTGATCCAGATAGTAATATTCCAACCTTTGTAATGATACTGTTTTACCACGACTATTATCCACTCCCCAGAATAAATGACACATTGGCCAACTTGGGACATAGACAGATATTGGGAAATTGGGCTTCTAAAAAACGCAGAGAGAAAAAGCGTTTCCAACAGCAGATGCTTTATTCCAGTTCACTGACATGCCCTTTGGGTTATATAATGTCAATGCCGAATTTGAAAAGTAAAATGAATTGTTCTAAGTGGGCTGATATCGGAGACTTGTATATCTAGACGATATTTTAATCATGACCCACACATTCAGTGACCATCTTCTAAACATTGGCAACGTGTTTATCAGAAGGAATTAGGGTTCTAGGGCAAAGTTGCATTCGAACAAAAAATGAACAAGAACTTCCACGGTTCCTGACAGGAGAGAAAGATGTTTTACTGAAATCGCAACAGTGATAATGCATTGAGACGATCGAGTCTTAATCTAACGTATCAAGGAAATATGACACAAAAGCGAGCAACACTAATGTTAGGCTGGCCCTGATCCAAATCCAAAGATAAAGAAGAACAGGTGATAGAATATTACAACGGTGCTTCATCTATGTCAGGCAAAAATAACAGTGTGACTAGGAAAGAACTACTAGCAATAAGCATAACTGTTGAAAATTTTGAACCCTCGAAGAACAAGTAACCACATTGATGGATTTCAAGATTGCTGAGAAGAGTGCATTATAAGGAAATTGAACAATCTTTTCTAGCAAATCGATCATCTTGAATTCATTAAAATAATTATTCAATGTTGTTCCCAAAAATCAATATGATTAGGACGAGCATATATCTTCCCTTCTTCTGTCATACCGTTCTACATAACATGGGATGGAAACTAGCCAAGGAATTGTTTGGAAAAGAGTAAAGGCTACTATGTAACTTGGGGGCCTCCTAAAGAAATCTACGTTTATGCAGGCCAATTGCGGCAGAGTTTGATAACCTAAGAAATTATTAGAACATCAAAGATTTGTGTAACGGATTCAACGAAACCCAAGGTCCAAATGGTGGTTATCCATTTGAATATAGTTCGGACCCTAACAGTGGACCAGCATTCGAAAGGATCAGGTCGGTGATATATATTACTCAATACTAATTGTATATAGAGAATGATTCATTCCCACTGGGGCCAGTTTTCTAAAATGTTTACTCGTTTACCGATTAAGAAGTGAGGTTTTTAAATTACAGCGCGTATAAATGCCTATTTTGTATAGAAGTTTCGACATTTAAATCAGATTAAATTGTCTAGCCAAAAATGTAAAAAATACGCTACGGATTTTTTTATTCAAAATCGGACTAAACTGTTACAATCATAGTCCTTAAAAATGCATGAGTGCGAATTTTTTGTAACAAAATGTTAAATAATAACAGAGCAGTTAACATGCACAATGATTAATGTAAAATGTCCGTGGGAAATATTTTATTAATCCATGTTAAATAATTTAAAAATATCAAGATATAATTTTATTTAAATAATACAAATAAATAATTTAAAAATAAAGTTACCGTATTTAGCACTCGAACTCCGTACCTTCAGTTTCGTGGGCCATTACGTCATGACAACTGCTATATAAATTATACAATAAGAAAGTTTAGTAATAAGCGTATGGAAACTTTTTTAGTGACATACAACTTATATAAAACCGACTCATGAGAAAATTTTTGTCTCTGGGTGTGTTTTCTGTTTCATTCAATTATAATGTTACTTTAATGACTTGAAAAATTGACAAGGCATATTGTTGTGTTACTCCGTTATTAATTAACATTCTCTTATAGAATTTGGTAAAACGTCATTTTAAATCACTCAGAACAACGTTTTATGCATATTTTGAATATAAAAATCCTTAGCCTACGTTTCAAAATTTTCGGTTAGAAAATTTAATCTGGGAGGCTGTCCCTTTCAGATTTAAACGTTCAAATACCTGTACAAAATAGACATTTTCATGGGTTATAATTAAAAAAAAACGCACCAACATTGATCAACTAATGGAAATTTTAGAAGGGTACCTATGTAAGTGTCAATTGATATTTAAGATTTTTCAGTTGGGGCTATTTTCGTTTATGGAATTCGTCGAGCTCAAGTTAATAATTTTTATCAAAATGTTTGTAGTTGTTTACCAGTAATAAAATGATATTTGTTTAATATTTTAACCTAGTAGAAGTATTTTTCAACAAGATAATGATCGCCCTCATGTTGCTTGAGTTAGTTTAAACTTTTTTGAAGAGACCCACGTAAATCTGTTGCCATGAAAGGCCATAAAGGCTCGGAAATTTACCGTAGCCCGCACGGACTCTGGAGGTTGGCAAAACGTGTTGGAGAGTGTATAGATAACGGCGGTGGAAAAACACATTATTCACAAACTTAATAATAAAAAAATAGGCCAATAGACCAGATATAGTTTTAATAGATAAAATCTCTAGGAAAATAACCTTAATTGACATAGCAATCCCTAACAACAATAACATAAATATAGGGATTTCAAATAAAGACAGTGGACATGAACAACACACGATCTTTACCAATTGTTATGTCAACAACAGGAGTAGTCCCAAAACTTCTACTAAATAATTTAAAATACCTCGGTCTGGACGAACATCTTTACCTAATCTAATGCAAAAAGCGGTTCTGTTAGGAACAGCCCGGACGGTCAGAAAATTCATGGGAAGCTCCCACGACTCCAATCACGGGCCTGATAACCTGGCAAGGGCTCGTACAGAGCTAAACGCTTTTGATATCTATGATATCTGGGGTTAGTGAATTTTCCCCTAAAGGCACGTTATGCATGTCTTAGAGGGAGTGTGCTGCCATACACTGTATGGTCAAGTCGGGATACAAAATTAACTCCTTAGTTTTTTTTGAATACTATAGCATCTATGTTTTACCAAAACAATATTAAATTTAAACGTCTCTGGGTGGTGCGATTTCTTTGTTAGTGAGTATATATATCGCTTTTAAGCTATTATTTAATTATAGTTAGAAAAATAGTTAAATGATTAAAAAACTATGTTTATTTATGTTAAATATTACAAACTGATAGTGAAGTTCCAGAAGGATTAGCGAAAAAGTTGTAGCCTATAAAGTAGTCGTTAGTCGTGGTAAAAATATAGCATTGCCGAGATTGGAACTTATTATATGGATCAACATGCTGATATACAGTGTGGAACAGCCAAATGGAATAAATTCGATAACGAATCAAGGAAAGCTTATAGGGAAAAACGTTTGGACAATTCGATTTGAATATTTGAATGCGCATTTTTTTCAACAAAAAAATATATAGGGTGTGTCATGTGACAGTGGTCAATGCCAACTTTCTTATTTTAAATGCAAGCCCCTGTATATTATTCATTTTTTGGATTCTCCAGAAAATTTTAGACATAATTCATGTACAATGTCCTATACCTATCGTTAACTGTTTCGGAAATATTAAGTGTTTTCAGATTTATTATAAAAATTAACATTAAAAAAAGAAAATTATTTTATTTCACAAAGTTGCTACATTACACTCAATTTCCCGTGTAGCTCTTGATATTGAGATAGCAAGCATAAACCATTCCTGCAAAAATAACCATTCTACAAATGATTGTTTATGGAGATAACACACGGACACAAATGGAAGTTTCTCGAATTTGCCGCCTTTATCCCAAGGAACAATTAGCACATAGAAAAGCAGTTTCGCGAACTTGGTCACATAAGGCAGATAAAAAAGTAGCTGCCAATGTTTTAAGTGATAATACGAAATTGGATATTATGCTTGAGTTTCAAGAACACCCACATAATTCTGGTCGAAAAGCAGCCCCACTGTTCAATGTTAGCCACACATTAATTTTTCGACTATTAAAGTAAAATGCATCCCTATAAAATGACGCCGACTCAGGAGCTCATGGAAGACGATTTCACTTAAGGTTAGATAACAATGTGATCCAATTAGAAGATGTTTTGTTTTCTGATTAGAGCACATTTACAGTTCACGGTCATGTTAATCGTAAAACCTGCCGCTACTGGTCTAATGAGAATTCTCACTGGATGACAGAGAAACATACGCAATATCCTCAAAAAGTTAATGTTTGGTCAGGAATTGTTGGAAATCATATTGTAAGTCCCTTTTTCATTGATGGCAACTTGAATGGAGATAAATATTTAGAACTGCTCCAAAATAATGTCGTGCCAAGTTTGACAAACTTATCCTGATCCTGTAAACCCACAAGTTCCTGCCAATACAATATGGTTTCAGCAAGATGGAGTACCGCCCCATTACGAAATCAATGTCCGGCAGTACCTGAACCAAAATTTTCCAATTCGCTGGATTGAGAGGCGCGGATCGATAGAATGGCCAGCACGATCTCCTGATTTGATGCCATTGGACTACTTTCTGTGGGGATATCTCAAAAGAACGGTATACAAAACTAAACCCCTCAACTTAGATGAATCACGCTTGCGATTAGATCAGTCACGCCTGAGATGTTGAGTAACTTTAGAAGACATTTCTATATCAAATTAGCATGTTCAAAGACGTTAGCGGCGAGCATTTTGAACATGCCTTACATTGACATAATGTTTTTTTGTTTTTTTTATATTGTTAAGAAATAATCAGCATTACTTATCAGGTTTTTAGTGTAATGTAGCGAAATTTGTGAAATAAAATAATTTTCTTTTTTTAATGCTAATTTTTGTAATTAATCTGAAAACACTTAATATTTCCGAAACAAATGAAGATAGGTGTAGGAGATTGTACATGAATTATGTGTAGAATTTTCTGGAGAATCCAAAAAATAAATAATATGCAGGGGCTTGCATTTAAAAAAAGAAAGTTGGTATTGGCCACTGTCACATGACACACCCTACATATTTTTTTTGTTGAAAAAATGCACATTTAAAAATACAAATCGACGTGTCTCAGCGTTTTTCCGACGCTCCTCCTCGTTATAGAATTTATTCCATTTGGCTGTTCCACACTATAGAACAATTATGTGTATTATTTGGAATATTCGGAACATCCTTTCGAATCAAACCAAGACCAAATGAATTTTTAAAGCTGCACAATTTCACCTGATATAATTATTTGAATTTATAGTTTAATGTGTATCTAATTTATCTAATTATTGACCAGAATTTTTCTCGTAACACGTAAATAGTGAGCTATTATTTGCTCTTACAACTCATACACACAGGTAGAGTACACAAAGGGATACAGCTTGCGTCTTTAAACGTATATTTTATACATAACAAATAAGATATTGACGCATTGTGCATTATAAAATTCTGAATTCATAATATAATCTAACAGGATCTGACAATTTTATACATCGGCACAAGTATTAACCATTGTGGATGTAAACAGAAGCTATATGAAAGTTTGTTTAGATTATACCTATAGCAATGTATGTTTTACATACCGCCAACCTTGTTCAAATCTCAAATTAAAATAAATTCCCCAAATATGTTTTACCGAATAGCTTTTAAAGTTCATAACTGAATGCCACAAGTGACAGATGAATTGAGTTTCGTTACATTCGGTGTCGTATCATTCATCATGCATATTATCGCATCTGCATATTTCGGATCAATTCTGTACGGATTATATGGTACTTCATTTGTATTTTGTATCATTTTCTCTCACAATGAATCCTTTCGTAACGACCTACACACACAAATTGTTAATCTTTATAAGAATGCAACTAGTGTTCAGGGCAATTTTGAGGAGAGAAAGCCTAAATGAATCAAAATAGACATTACAAAATAAAAAAGACGCGAATGTGATTGTATTTACGAGCAAATTCTGTTCCTGGGAAATGTCTATAACAATGTTTAGAAATCGCCAACATGGAAAAAAGTCGAAATATTTGTGCTTGTTCAAAAATTTTTTTTCACTGTTACTTTGGGTGAGAACCGGCAAATATTGATTACAAACTTACAAAAAAATTATACAATAATGTATTTTTTAGGCTTCGTATTCGATAAGAACAGAAACCAGTATCGACTAATAGAGACTTAAGCCAGGTACTACGTAACCTTAAGGCGATACGTTTGACTTCTCCTACATTAGGTACCTTTCTACGGATATGTTTATAAACCGATGTACGAAGAGCAGTGATGTTTTTACATATCCCGTATTGTTTTATGAATTGAAGAACCATAGAACAAGAAAATGAGTTTCTCTTTACTCAATAGACCATTGTTCTTTGGCCATAAGCACAAAACAAACATAACTAACGTGATATGTGTGTCCCAGTAAGTAACTTTTACTCACTAGTGTGTTCTAACTAAAACCAACCGTAAACGTATCGCCTTACGGTTACGGATACGTAGTGCTTGTCCTAAGTCTCTAATAACTATTAGAAAACGTATGACATTATAGATGTGATGAGTTATAAAATTTAGTTTGCTGGAATTTTTTAATTCAATAAACGGCTAGTTGTAAGTAAAAACAAGATGGCCTAGTTAAATTTAAAATGAACCTTATTCTTATTATTCCTTTTTAATTTAACTAATTCAGTTTGTTGAAGAGTGGGAAAAAACAACTTGATGGTTTAACTATATGAATAAACCGTTAATTTCACTGTACAGATTAAAAATATATATTACCTGGTCGGGGATTGGGGCTCATTTGATGGCTCCTCTTTCTCTTGAATGTCTTTCTGGTTTAATTCACCATGCTGTGAAGACGATTGTGTTTCACACACTCCTTGTGATGCTTCAATGATATTAGTACTTACGCTTGTAGTTTCTAACGGCTCTATATTTAGGAGAACGTGAAAATCAGTCAATTTAAATTCGATATCGACATTTTTTTCTATTTCATCTATGTACAGTCTTGCCGTCAAAGTTTTCAATTCTAATGGATTGCACATTTCAACAGTTCGTTTCGATGTACTGAACTCATCAAATGTACAATTGATTTCCGTTGTTATTAAACAGGTGTCGAACTCTTCAGTGAGAGAATCATCCATTGTAGGCACCTTATCATTACCTGTCTCGGTACTCGTAGAAGTATTTGCACATGTAGGATCTTTTTCTTCATCTTTGTTTCCGGGCTCTCCATTAGTGCCTGGACATTCTTGTGCGAGTTTCGAAATCGATGATTGAAATTTCGTATTTTTATTATGCATCAAATGAATACCTCTCTCTTTTAAACCCTCAATTAGAGTTTGCGCTTCAACATCAGAAGCAGTATTTTCGATTTTTTGAATTTTTTTTAAATTTATTTCGTGGTCTTCGTCACTAACACTTAGTCTTAATGAAATATCGTCTTCAGTTTCACTATCGGCCAAGTCTTTCATTAAAGTTGTTAAAATTGTCTTGTTATCAATTTTTGCTTGAATGTTTTTCTTAGGAGAATCTGACTTCCTCGACCTTCTCCTTTGATTTGATAGGTTTGGGATTGGCTTGATTTTAATAAAACCTCCACTGTTCTTTTTTGGTTTACCTATTGCTGAAGCATCGCCATTTTTTAGCGATTTTACCGTTCTTTGTCTTTTCTCTTCCATTTCTTTTAATATAGTACATTTTGTAACACGTCCCGAGACAGACTTAGAGGACTTGGAGGATTTAGTTGTAGTAGAATTGTTAGCTGTGCTATCCATGTGGCTTTTTATGTTACTAACAGATTCTTCAATTGATTCGTCTATGGGAGTTCTTTTTTTATCAGAAAGTTTATTTGGTATTCTACTATTAGGTTTATTTGGACAAGTTTTGGTAGATTTAGCGGAACGAACTTCTGTAGCAACTAATCCCTCTTTTTCAGATGACAGTTTAGCTGTAGGTGTCTTAACACTGTTACTTCGATTGCGCAATGAATATTGTTTTCTCGGTGTTTCTTGGCCTTTCTTTTTGCATATTATGGTATCATTACCTTCCTCCTCTGCCCAAGACATAGATTCTTCATTTTCATCCGATGATGTATCACTAGAAGAAGTAGACGACTCACTTGAAGAACTACTTTCGGTTCTCTTTAATAAATTTAAATTTTTCTTTCCGATCACATTTTTATTGAAAACTTGCAAGTGTTGATTGGCATTGGAATCGTCTATCGCATTATTGGAAACAGGCTTTTTCTCGACTTCACGTAGGTGAGCTTCCAGTGACTTATTTTGTTCATTATCGGAAGGCTGATAATATGAACTTGAGGTGGAATAATCTGTAGGTCGATTAGAATATGGTGACATCAAGTCTACTGTAGGTGTAAAAGGTGGAAAACTCGGGGTAACTGGTATGTTAGGTGTCGGTAAATTTATATCAAAACCCGGTAAATTTGCTTCTAGCATTTTAGTTACAGGTGTATAATTAGTTAAAGAACTCATATTGAATTCAAATGGTGTTTGCAGTCCAGGAGTTTTTGGTAAATTGTCTTTTACAGGTGTTTCCAACATAGGAATTATGTTCCTGTTAGCTTTTATTGGATACAAAATTGAATCGTGGACTGTTTCGGGTGTGAGAATAGTGTTAATGTTTTCGCTTACAGTGAGACTAGCTGTTTGATTTACTGTGTTCTGAACTAATTTTTTTTTACTAGCATTCAACCCAGAAGGAGATAAAACAGTCTTATTTAGACCGTCGCCTGTTCCATCTTTAAAATATTTTTTATTCTCCAAAACATCCTGAACCAGAACCCTGATTTCTTTGTTTGTGAAAGCTGAAGGACTTTTGGGTAGTTTCTGGTCGGATTTTGAGTCCATATTTGTTGTTTGTCTATCTTCTGACTTAACAGGGGTTTGTAAAGCAGCTTCTAGAAGTGCAGCATCTTGTTCTGTTGTATTTAAATCTTCACTTTCATTTTTAGATTTTCTTTTTGGTTTGGACTTTTTCTTTCTCGGAGATCTAGTAGTTGAATTACCATTTTTAGGCACATATGCTCTCAATTTTGCATCCCAGGGTTCGTGATCTTTTTTTCCATTTTCTTTGGAATTACTTATCCGCGCTTCATCTTTCTTAAATAACGTTTTAGCAGCCTGTTTCTTGCTATCTTTCTTTTTATCATCAGTCTCACTACTGGAGATGTTATTTTTTTGAGTTAAACTTAATTTTGGTGGAGATAAAAAATCTAAATTACGTACATGCGATCCACTTTTAGGGGTATTTTTCTTGAGATTAGCTGATTGATGTGGGGTAGTATTTGAAGTGTTTGGTATTTTATTTTCTGTATTTTGATCATGCGATTCTTTACTCTCGACTAAATCAATCGGAGTTTCAGTCGGAACCTCCAAGTCAATCAATGGAAGATTATTATCATATTTGCCTTGATTACAGGATGTGTTAGGGTTTGCACTACTATCTGATAATTTGTTAACTCCTGCATCTTCCTGGTGGTTATGCAATGTTAAAAATTCGCTTAAGTTTGCTGTTGTAGAAATTTCTATTACTGGTTTAGGATGTATTATTCTATTAGGTGCTGAAACATTAATTTTACTAATCAATTATAATTATTACAATAATAAAATTCATTAACATTATCTATAATATTTAATATCAAACTATTTTAAATTATATAAAATGCAAAAATATTTTCATATATAAGCTTTAAATTATACACTATTATATAGTGGAGGATCCGAAATACAAACGACCTTTAATCATTTGTTTAATGGATGATATATCAAAATTAGTATGTTAAAAAATATATCGTGAGTGACTAAAAAATTCCTGCCCAAACGGTGGTAAATTGAAAAGTGACTTTTTATTAAACATTGCACGCATGAGTTTAACGAAAGAATTTAATACTAACCGAAAGTCTAAAGCCTACAGAATATACAAACGTTGAGTTGACTATTTTTTCCTGGCGTAACAACCGGGTTGGTAGGTATAAACAGGTATGTCTATACTATTATTTTCACCCATTTATTTAGTTAATAAATTTTATATCCAAATAAGCGTTATTTCATGGCGATCTGCAAAAAATCTGATTTAAAAAACGGTTGTCGTTTTGAAACGTGATATTTTGATGCAATGGAAACTTGCGACAACGAGTTCCGGGCTAAGCATCCCGGGCGATAGAAAAGGACGCAGTAAGCAGATGCTAGCCGCACGACCCCTGCATGAAAAAGAATGCGCATGCAACTTGTTCATGCAATAGAGAAGGATACACTAGTAAATAATGCGCAATACTTTGGAGTAGTTAGTAACCTATAATATATAAATTGAGAGCACGTCCTACTATGTATCGTTATTTAATTGACAATATAATGTTTTAAAAAATGGCTTTAAAGTGTTTTTTTGTGTGACTCGGACGGTTTCTTAATTGATTTTAACGACGAAACTTGAAAATGTTTAGTGAAATTAGCTTTTCGTAAAAAAAACTATAAGAATTTTGATTTTGAACTGAAGCTCTGCAGAACCGGAAGATTGAACCAAGTCCACAACTTCTTTAGTCTCCCAATCTTGTGCTTTTCTAATTTTATTTTTCCCCTACTCAATAGAGACCTCAAGGCTAACCCTTAAAGTGATGAGGTGAATTTAGCTATGAAGTCCTAGATTCCTAAGGACATGTTGCGAGAAATGAGTTAGTAATAACGGCGGCTGTGCTGAAGAATAAATATATGATAGTGAAGCTTAAAAATTGTAAATTAATGTACTTTTTGCCCGGTCTTGCTATTTGTTTCTATTCATGTTCTACAAACACATGTGAATTACTGTTTAGTCTACCCTCTTATTTATGCTATTTGTTTCTATTCCTATTCTACAAACACAAACACTAGCAGAATTTGAGTAAATTGCACAAAACACTAAAAATGGCAAAAAATCGAAAAAACCACAGTTATGCAAAAGAAATTTTTTTCTCGACATAACTATCTACCATTAAAGTGTCAATTACTTGTCAGTTAAATTTACTGACAAGATTAATTTTTATTGAGTATATTCACTCATAATATTCTGACAGGTAAGTAGTTGAAAGATTGGATTCAAATGTTTTTTTCTGTATGGTATTTACAATTAATAAATGCATATGTTAGAAAAAGAGAAAATTATTTCAGTTTTTTTTGTGTTATGTGTGTTTTCTCAAAAAGGGCTCTTAATGTTACAGAGTATAAATGAAAAGTTATAGACCACAAATTGATTCAAAATGTTCACAATGTTGAAACCTATTTCGTATAATATATTGACGACGCACATTTTATATATCTTCGATAAGCACTAAAAACACTTATAATTCTACGTAATTGCTGACATATTATGTTTCGAGTAAATATGTATTTACTTGTCAGTGAATCTGTCAAGTAATTTACCCTGCCAGTATGTGTCATTTAACAGTAAGATTAACCTTAATAGGGAGTGAATCTACACTTCTTCTGCCAAGTTACGTTTAATCTGTAAAGTAACGCTTCCAGCCAACCACTTTACTTGAAGGTGAATATACCGGCCGTAATTCAAGTATATTTCTTATGTATTTCGATGTGCTGAATCCGAGCTAAACCAACTTCAGGCTAAGCTCGATAACCCTCCAAATTTAAAGTAAATTGCAAAATACCGCTGAAAATCGCTAAAAATCGTAAAAATGCAGTAATGCAAATTGCATTACTGTAATTTTTACGATTTTTAAGGATTTTCAGCAGTATTCTGCAATGTAGCAATGTAGATTAAATTTTCAAATTATATGCGGAGCAGATTTAAAAATGGATCTAATCGGTTGCAAAATATGGTTTCTACTGGGGTGCAGCGTCGTCATAGATGGGGTGCGGACAAATGAGTAGAAAAACTGCCGTTTTAATGCCTGCCTCAAATACACCTAGGGTTAATACTATTTATAATCACAAATAAGCAACTGCATAGTATGGGAAATGTAAGGTTTGGCATTTAGAGGCATCTTTGAGAACTCTAACCAGCTATTTTTTTTTCTATACGTTCAAAATACTTACAATACTGTGTATACTTAAAAGTCTTATCGGGCTCTAGAGATCCTTACCTGAAACAAAGAATAAAACCATTATTTGTCAAGATGATGCAAAGTAATAAAATTATAACGTAATAGCATATTAGAAGATAAAGAATCTATTGTGTTTGTTAACGTTTTTCATCAGATAGCGCTTTATCCAACCGAACCTCTTACTGATCTCAAATCAATGTCGATTTCGGCTACCAGTCTACAGCTTGATTGGCTTCAGGACCCCTGCGCAATTCATCATACGAAAAATAGATAAATAGATACATGTTTGAACTAATGGTTCCCAAGGGACTTGGATTAAAAGTGGGTGGAAATAAAAATGAATTAAGTAAGTTGATTGTTCTTAATAAAATTAAATGGCATCTATCGTAATATACATTAATCACTCAACTATGATCTAACTTTACACGATTGTTGTTTGAAAACTAAATTATTAGCTTTTAACGGTCAATTATTGCCTGCCCTTATAGAGTGGAGACAAAAAAGAGTTTATCCTATCTACAGATTTCCTTCGCGTTAAGTGTGTCACCATTGAAGTTAATACGAGATGATATGTATTTGATAATCTTTGATGAATGTTCTTTATCCTGTTTATGTGTACCGTAAAATGTGGCGACCAGATTATTGAGCAATATTGCAGAGTAGACCTTATTAAAGATGAATAAAGTCGTACAACAAAGTGTTAGCAGCCTTTACCCGGTCTTAAGGCAAATCCCAATACTTTGTAGGCACAAAGAGAGATTTTGTCTAACTGTTGATTGAAGGTTGGTTTATTATCAATAATAGCACCTTTGTAGATCATCAGAATAAAAAAGATATTCTGATTTTAAGTTGTTTCCTATATCATTGATAAATATATTAAATAGTTGTTTTCTGATGATTATTTGTGGCATCTTCTAGTTTCTTCATGGTTTGTTGTTGTTGGGAAATAACAAACAACTAAAGAAAATAATTGTATATTAAAAAAATCAAAACGTTATTGTTTATATACAGTCCTATTTAATATACCACACTTTCATTACATTGGAGAAATACCTACACCTATAAATGGAAGAATCGATAAACACTCAAATTACATAAAGAAACGACAATTTGAGAGATCTAAAATTTGTGAACATGTTTGGGACCTAAACCATAAAATATAATTCGACAATTCCAGAATACTACCCAAAGAAGAACACACAGCACTAAACGAAATTTAAATTCTGATAAGTGAGGTCGATTGCATGGGTTCTACTTCCGTGGAATTCAATAGTATCTGGTTGCCGACAATTAAGGGGAAAATTAATAAGGGCCATCTTCTTTCGAATAACCCTATATCGGGGTAGTTCATAAGGGTTTTCCCTTGAGCCGTTAGTGGAACCACTGAAACAACGGATTTCTTTGACGCATTTATGGCGAATGCACTACCTTTTTTTTGTCATTGCCATCGAAGTCAGAATAAACTAGGTACTACAGCTTAATTTTTAATTACCTAACTTATCTGCATTTGTCAGAAACCACTGTATGAAGTGAAAACCCAAATTAACAATCAAAATAGCTATTTTCATCCTCAATCATTCAGAAACTACTGTTGTACTCATTGACATTTTCTTTTATTAACAACATTTAATGAAACTTAAATTCGTTTAGCAGTAAGAAGCCGTCAATTACAAAATTGAACAATTACCTTTAGGTCTCCTTTTCGGTTTAGTGGCTGGTCTATCGTCATTTAGGATTACCGTTGGCATGGCTAATATATCTTTTTCCGTAAGAACTGCTGGTGAAGGTATATAACAATTCAACAAAGGTGGTTTATTTAAAATATACACTTGACTGGTTGGTGTTGGTGCAGCAATGTTCGTTTGTATCGTAGAGGGAACCATGAGCAATCCGCCAGTGGTGTTCAATACGAACGGAGTTTGAGGTTGAGGAACTGAAGTAGCTATATTGCAAGCATTGGAGATAATATATTTGTCTAACGATCCATCGAATAATATAATATCACTTTTGCCATTTTCCGTGACTTGTTGGGTTTGGGTTTCTGTTTCTAAGGTTTTAGTTTTTTCAGTGTTATTCACTTGTTGACCATTTGAATCTGTTTTGGCTCTGTCAATAATTAATTGTATAGCTTCAGCATTTTGTTCCTCTACTCTCTTAGTAGTTTCCTCATGTTGATCCGAAGAATAATCTTTGGAATCATTTTTCTTTTGTGATTTCTTTGAGTTATCAGCACTTTCACCTGTGCTGAAAAAAAAGAGGTCAATGTAACAGATAAAACAATTATTTATATTAGTTACTTTTTCGTACTGCTTGCGCCTTGCGTTCTCCCATTGTCTACAATATTTGCTGAACCTGTAAATGAAAATTTGAAATTATTCTTAATTAATAATGGTTCTAATTAATAAATGTTCATAGACTAACCCAAGACATAGAGGTATCGAATCAAATTTAACTATTTTGCCTTATTCCACACATAAACTATTTATAAAATAAGCGAATAGTTTCTTCTTATGGTTAGATTGGGAAAGTATACCAGACAGAAAAAAGGCCGTTTATTCTAAAAAATCCAAAAGTGTTTGGAATATACAGCCTTTTTTCTCTCAAGTGTGGTGTTATTTCCCAAACTAACCACAAACAGAAATTAGCAGGACAAACAAGGTCCAGAAAACAAGTAAATAAGTAACAAACATTACTAAAACTTGCTATGTTTTTGTATCATTATACATAATCTGATTAAATCTGTAGATTTTTGTCTAGTTTTTTTATTATTTTGATGGGTGCCTCTTTCAACTCCCAATAACACAGTGCCGCATTAGCTTTTCTAGCGTCAATAGTGATCAGCGATTTACACGAAAAAACGTAATGTTTAAAGATGCAAATGAAAATAAAATAAAATTTATTAACAATGAAATCGTAAAGATTTCTAGATACTACTAAAAGTAATTTAATTACATCTGAGTAAATCCAGTACACTATTAGATTTTGGATTTAAAGTTTTGTTGAACCTCGGAAATCTCTTTGTTGCATTATTGCACTTACTGAAACATTAACCTGCCTAAATGAAATATATACATAACATACAGACCAAGGTGTATACATTATAGACAACTTACCTATGATTTCTTCCAAAATTTTATCAAAAATAGGATCTTCAGCAGTTTCTTTCAGGACGGTTTGTATGGTTTCATCCATTTCCGTGGACACCCGCTGTTTCTTTTCAGCAACTTTATTAATGGTTTGTGCAATTTTTTCATGAAATGCCTTGTTTTCTAACAGGGTTTGTGCTAATATCTAAAAATACCATTACAAGATTATTAAGGGGATTATACTGACTGCATTTGTAGGAATCATGTTTAGACAATTATGATATATATATATATATATATATATATATATATATATATGTTATATAAGTTATTCCATCGACTTATGTGAAACCATCTAGCAACAGTTCCCAAGCTGAGTCAGCATCCACGTGTCGTCTCAGGTTACCTTCGACGACGTACATCCGTGAGAACAGCAAACGCTGCGACAACTTAGTCAGCATTATTATGTTATAAATTGTTCAATTGCCTTATGTCTGTATTCATTATTACTTACAGATTAGTCTAGTTAGTTTAACACTCATTTTTTTCCTTTTTTATTGTTATAAAGTTTTATTATTATTTTCATTATATTCAAGTTTATATTAAAAGTTTTATTAATTGTGCAAGTATAAATAAAGTCTTTTTTAAAAAGTGAAATTTTGGAAGTGTGATATAACAAATTGGCGCAGTCAGTAGGATCCGTCTAACGTTACTAGAACACGAGTACTCTAACTGGTAGCGGCGGATTCCTATCCCTCAACGGAACAACGAACCTGAAGGAAGTCCTCACTGCAATCAAACGTAGAACACGGCGCTTTCAATGTTCCCGTTGATGTAAGTAATGGTGAATCGTCATTCGTTTTAAGTAAATATTATTTGATTTATTTTATTGAACATTGATTTTTATTTGATATAATCTATTTAATTTGATTAATATTGATTTATTTTATTATTTGATTTTACATATTTATCAATTTGATTTTTATTTTGATATATTTGATCCAAATGAAATATTGATTTATTTCATTAACTGATTTATTTTATTCTATTGATATATTTATTTGATTTCTTTTTATTGATATTGGTATATCTGATTTACTTATTTCATTGATTTTTTTTTATTTTGAATAACTGATTTATTTGAATTTACTATTTTAATTGGTTACCATACTGTTCTATCATTCAAACAATCGTTATTCCCATTAACGTATTCTACAGTTTATTAATTTCTATACCTTTTTACATTTCATTTTTACACCCTTGTTCCAATTCTTTTATATCGACTAATATAAAAATGGCACAAGCTTCTCCAACATCGGTTACCAATGAAACCGAAAGATATCGGTTAACGGAAATATTTTCCGTTATACCCGAATTTGAAGGCGACCAAATTTCCTTGGGAACCTTTATAGATGCGTGTAATTGCGCATATAACATGTCGACCGCGGATCAAAAGTATTTGTTAGTGATCCACATCAAGAATAAACTGAAAGGGAAAGCGGCGCAGTTAGTAAATTCAAGGAACCCCGGATCATACCTTGAAATCAAACAACTCTTGACCCTACACTTTGGAGATTCTCGTGATCTCTCGTCATTAATTCATGACCTACAACGTTTAAAGCAACTTTCGAACGAATCTCCATTAACGTTCTACAATCGTCTCCAAGTATTGAGTGCGAAAATGCACTCCTGCATTCACAAAACCGCTGGGCTTAGTCCAGAACAAAAAGACGCCCAGACCACTCTAGTGGATACAATGGTTATGAACACCCTTCTTACGGGATTAGAACCCCGCTTAGGTCAGGTTATACGTGCCAGTAATCCTAAAGACCTTCTAGAGGCACACTCCCGTATTAGAAGAGAGCTTCAACTTTCTTATTTCGAGGACCAAAAAACGAACAAAGCTGTTCCTCTCAAACCCAACTTCCAAGCACGAAAGCCGACACAACCTCTTAAGTGTCTTCATTGTGGTCGATTAGGCCACATAGCTGCAAATTGCCGTTTGAAAACACAAAATAGTTCTCAAACATTTAATCCAAACTATAGACCAAATCCTGTTGGGCCTAATCAACAAACAAGGCCAAATTTTCCTACAAACAATCCCCCCGTTCAACAAGGACCACAATTTCGTCCATCAAACTTCCAGAGACCCCCTTTTAGGTCTCAAATGAACCCAAATTATTCTCGTCCTTCGGTTATACAGAATAACCCGAATAACCGTCCTGAAAGGACACATCATTTCAATCAACATCAAAATGATGGTTACTCACAATATTCGGATTATTATACCGATAATTACAATACTTATGACTACGAAGATGATAGGCAAAATTATTCAGGCTTCGAAGAAACTTTTGACGATACCCCTGTCGAGCCTTTTAATTGTCACGATTATCAGGATTTTCTAGCGCTTCCGAGCCTAGATCAACCTCCCGATTCGACAACAACTTTGTGCGAAGTCGAAACCCAGATTCAAAATCTCAATCTGGACGACTTGAACCCCGACCTGAACTTCCCGGAGCAACTATTTCTTTAAGCCCACTTCTTACAGTTAACTCCAAAAATCTCTACTACATTCTTGACGCTTCTTCTAAATTTAAACTTCTTATTGATACCGGAGCTGGTATCTCTATCTTCAAAGAAAATACCGTAAAGAATTTCACCCAAAGATCTCCTGAAAGGGTAACTATTCAAGGTATTACCCACGAAAAAATTCCCATTTCACAATCAACTTTAATCCCATTCGCTCCACGTAACCCACATAAAGTTTTTATATACGATTTGGACATTGAGTTTGACGGCATACTAGGATTAGATTTTCTCGAACACTATGAATGCATAGTTGACTTAAAATCTAAACAGCTAATAACAAATTTTAAAACCATCCCTTTACACAAAGTTCCCGATAACGATCAACCCTTGACTGATGTACCCGACACACTCAACGTTAAGCCTAATATCACTTCACAAACTCCTACACAAAACAAAATAACCATTGAGGCACGCACAGAAAAGATCTTTAAACTTAAATGCGATCTTTCTAACGCCATTTTACCAACTCAAGAAATTGACAGAGTACGACTTCCAAACGCACTCGTACACATTAACTCAAAAGGTGAATTTCTAACTTCCATCATCAACGCTAACGCGATGCCCAAAACAGTAACTTTTTCTGACCTAAAACTGGAACCACTTGACAAAACTCACCCTCTTATGAATTTCAATACAGACGATTATCATGATTCCCAATACATAGACAGAAACTCAACTATTAGACAACAAATTAGAACTGAACATCTAAACGACGAAGAACGCGAACAAATCACTGATCTTTGTTTGGAATTTCAAGACATTTTCTATCTTGAAGGTGACGTCTTGACTTTCACTAACGAGGTTAAACATTCGATTGATACGAACAAGGCAAAGCCCGTTTTCACTAAATCCTATAGATATCCTCAAGTACATAAAGAGGAAGTGAAAACCCAAATTGGAAAAATGCTTGAACAAGGTATCATTAGGCACTCCTCATCCCCTTGGTCCTCCCCTGTATGGGTCGTCCCCAAGAAGCTTCTGGTAAACAAAAGTGGCGAGTTGTTATCGATTACAGGAAATTAAATGAATTGACTGTAGACGATAAATATCCTCTGCCAAATATATCCGATCTTCTCGACCAACTTGGAAAGTGTCAATACTTTTCGACACTGGATCTCGCTTCCGGGTTCCACCAGTTGGAAATCCAAGAGGAAGATATTCCTAAGACTGGCTTTTCTGTCGAAAATGGTCATTACGAATTCGTTCGTATGCCATTTGGTTTAAAAAATGCACCTTCTACTTTTCAGAGGGTCATGGACAATATTCTTCTGGGTATACAGAATGAACGTTGTCTCGTCTACATGGATGATATCATCGTCTACTCTCCGACCATCCATGAACATATTTCCCGGTTGACAGAAGTTTTTAAACGACTTCGGAAGTCTAACCTAAAAATTCAACCTGATAAGTGCGAATTTCTTCGTAAAGAAGTGGCTTATCTTGGCCATCTTATCACACAAGAAGGTGTAAAACCAAACCCTTCAAAGGTTGAATGTATTCAGAACTTTCCTCAACCCCAAACTCCGAAAGACATCAAATCTTTTCTTGGTCTCGCTGGGTATTACAGACGCTTCATACCAAATTTTGCGAAGATCTCTAAACCTGACTAAACTACTCCAAAAAGACGTCAAATTCATCTTTGACGCAGATTGCAAGTCTTCCTTCAATGAACTGAAGCAAGCCCTTGTATCTGACCCAATCCTGATATATCCAAACTTTGAAGAACCCTTCCTGCTCACTACTGATGCTAGTGCTTTTGCTATTGGAGCGGTTCTTTCTCAAGGCCCTGTGGGAAAAGATCTCCCTGTTGCATACGCTTCTCGCACCCTCTGTGCTGCAGAGACACGATATTCCACCATCGAACGAGAATTGTTGGCCATAGTTTGGGCTGTTAAGCACTACAGACCGTATCTTTTTGGGAGAAGGTTTACACTCCTGTGTGACCACCGTCCGCTTACTTGGCTCTTTTCCATCAAAGATCCTGGCAGTCGTCTAGCCAGATGGCGCCTTAAGCTAGAGGAATACAATTATAAGATTGAGTACAAGCCCGGCAAGGTAAACCAAAACGCAGATGCTCTTTCTCGCATCAAAATCAACCATTTCAAGCAATGTGCTGATTTCCTTTCCAAAATCAAAATTTTCGCCAACAACGAAACTGACTCCGAACAACCTGAAAACTCTGACAATGACGACGAACATGACGAAAGAATTATCGCTGAGTTTAATCGATTTGTTCAACTCTACAAAACTGAGTCAATAATCGATTACTCTAAAATTGAAATATCCAATTCTCAACTTCTAGACAAGTCCCACAAACGCATAGTTACATTCTTTTGGCAAAACAAAACTAACGACTTACACGACAAAATTATTGATGACTTTTTCGAAGAAGAACCTAATTTCAGTAATGACACTCTTAACATCATGGCCAGTAAATCTGTCAGGCATAGAAAATACTTAGTTGTACCTTTGCCCTATGACCCTGAAACTGTCGTCTCACATCTTTTCAAAATTATTTATACCAACCAAGACCAATTCAACGACTCCGAAACATACTGCATAGAAAATAACATAGAACTTCCCATTCTTGAAATTTTATCTTTCATTCTCTCCGACAAAGAAATCAAACTGAAAATCTGCCAAAACATTGTTACAACTCCTACCGAAGACGAAATTCCTATAATAATACAACAATACCACTCTGGTAAAAACAACCTCCATCGTGGCATTAACGAAACTATCAGACGTATTAGGGAAAAATACAATTGGACCGGCTTAATTAAAACTGTAGAACAATTCATCAAATCCTGCGAAACTTGCCAAAAGGTAAAGTTCTGTAGGAAAAACCTAAGTGCACCTTTTGTTATTACGGAAACACCCAAGACTCCTTTCGAACGTATTAACATTGACATCTTCGAGTATCCATCTAGAAATCATGCACTGACTATTAGGGACGAACTAACGAAATTTACACAAGCCTACCCCATAAACGACAAAACAGCTTCAACTGTCGTAAACACCCTTTTGATTTTCTTTCAACATTACGGCACTCCACTTCGCATCCATTGTGACTATGGACGTGAATTTGACAACACTTTAATGCGGGATCTATGCCAACTATACGACATAAAACTGACATTCTCCAGCGTTCAACATCCCGAGTCAAACGGTTCTATTGAAAGATTTCACGCGACCTTAGCAGAAATGATAAGGGCAAATACAGCGGAACATCCAAACGAACATCCATTTAACGTCCTCCCTTATGCCATCATCTGTTATAATAACACGAAAAATAAAACCACCGGTTTCACGCCCTATGAACTCATATTTGGGCACACTTCAAGTAGGCCTCCAGAAACCCTTTACAACCAGGAAAAACTGATTTCGAAATACGTAAGAGACCTAAATAACAGAATGGACTATTACTACAGACTCGCCCGTGCTAAAACCGAAAGACAGAAAGAAAAATCTAAAGTGCGATTTGACCAACACGTTTCTACTAAACAACCCGATTGCAAAGTAGGCGACAAAGTCTACGTAAAAGAGTCCCAAATCAAAAACAAAGCCGAAAACAAATTCAACGGCCCCTTCGAAATTACCGCAATACGAAAAAACTCTGCCACCGTCATAAATTTACAAACAAACCAAATAACTAAAGTTAACTTTGACAGACTAAAACCCTATTTTGAATAAATCCCTTTTTTCAGATTCCGTGGACTGTTTTCAGTCGTGAACCTTCAACAGTACTCCATTACGCCTGTTAACAATACTATAGGAGTTTTCTTCCATGAAGAAGGCACCCTTAAAATTTCTAATGAGAAATGGACACTCCTTGTTTACAAAGATCTAAACCCCTTTCGAGACGCTATTTCTAACAACGACAATATACTGAACAGACTTTTAGAAACTATTAACGACAACAAAACTAACATTAAAATCTTCAAATCAAAAGTACAGACTCACGTAAGCCTCCTGAAACAAATATCAAAATCTGTTAACATCAAATATACAGAAATTTTCGCTGACACTGAGACTTACAGTACCAACAGAAAGAAACGCGGACTAATTAATGGACTGGGATCGATTTGGAAATCTATTTCCGGTAACTTAGATGCAACAGACGGAGAATACTTTAGTGACTCTATAAACAAAATTACTAAAGACCAACATCAAATTGAAAACTTAATGAAACGACAATTATCAGTAACAACTTCAGTCATTAAGAACCTTAACACCACAATACAAAAATTTCAGTCCGAAGAGAGAATATTTTCGGAAAATATCGAAGCAATTAGGAAGTCAATTGTGTTCATTACAGACGATCTTGCTTTTTATGAACTTCAAGCCAATGTCTTGGATTTGTGTGAAAGCTTAATGGAAAGTTACGTATACATTGAAGATACCCTCAACGATGTATTAACTGCAGTCTCTTTCGCCCGTCTAAAAATCTTACATAGCTCAATTATAAACCCAGTAGATTTGGTCGACTCCCTTCAGAAAATATCACAGTCACTTCATGAAAATAACTTACCACTTCCAACCTATAGTTCAAATGTTGCTAGATACATCGATCTAATAGAATTGGAAGCTTTTCAAATCAATACTAAAATTGTTTTTGTACTAAAAATCCCCTTAGTCAATCCTGAAACTTATACACTATACCGCTTGTATCCTATCCCAGTTTTGGATTATCGAACAGGATTTCACCATATTCTTCCAACAAAATTAAAATATATCGCGAGAGATGACGATTCGCTATTGTACGCATCTTTCGAAGACTTGAGTGACTGTAAGCCATTATCTAAAGAACATAAGATCTGTTCCAAAGTTATTCCACACACCATAGACAAAGAAGCCCTCTGCGAAGCACAGCTTCTTAGACAGCCAGCAGCCCTTCCTCCAACTTGCAAGCCTTTAATATTATATGCCGAAGAGTATAATATTCAAGAGATTGACCTGAACCTTTGGTTAATCTCGATTTCCGGACAGTTGCCCATCAACATCAAGTGCAAGGGAGAAGATGTCGTTACCCAATCCATATCGACAAATTCTCTACTGACCATCCAACCCAGTTGCAATGCCTTCATCGGAAACACCAGGGTCCATGCCAGAAGGACCACCAACAACGTTGACAACATCACACTTAAGAGTCACCCAGTCAACATCCCCTACAACTGTTGCGACAACCTGCCAACCATCAGTCAGCTTCCAAAGTTGAAACCCATGAGACTACAAGAATTGGATGCCAGAGACCTGAATATCGCTAACCATAAGCTTAGCCAATACTCCAGGGAATTGGAAAAGCTCCTGGACCAACCATTCTTGGAGAAACACACCTCCTGGTTTACGATCATCACAATGGCAACAACCGCAATTGTGGTTGCCCTCCTTTCCATCGGCATCATCAGGAAGAAATTCCAGAAGCCTCCAACAATCAGCCCTTCTGCCGATCCAGCACCACCACCAGGTCCATCAACCATCAAGTCCAGGGTAAAACTCCATAGCCTCCTTAGTCCTGTCGAGGATATGGAATTGCAGAACCTCCCTTAAAAGTCGATGCTGTAGCATCAACTTTTTTATATGGATGGGAGTTGTTATATAAGTTATTCCATCGACTTATGTGAAACCATCTAGCAACAGTTCCCAAGCTGAGTCAGCATCCACGTGTCGTCTCAGGTTACCTTCGACGACGTACATCCGTGAGAACAGCAAACGCTGCGACAACTTAGTCAGCATTATTATGTTATAAATTGTTCAATTGCCTTATGTCTGTATTCATTATTACTTACAGATTAGTCTAGTTAGTTTAACACTCATTTTTTTCCTTTTTTATTGTTATAAAGTTTTATTATTATTTTCATTATATTCAAGTTTATATTAAAAGTTTTATTAATTGTGCAAGTATAAATAGTCTTTTTTAAAAAGTGAAATTTTGGAAGTGTGATATACATATATATATATATATATATATTATATTTATCCGAAGAGGGGGGAAATACATTCCGTACTTAGCTAGCACGTGCTGGCCGTCGTGCGGGACTCCCGATGCAATGACTTCAAAGCAAGAGTAAATCGTTGCATTGAAACCAGTATACCGTATACCCGCTAAAACCCTAACCTCTTTCTCCTACAACCATGGTCCCCTACGGCACTCTTACTCAATACTACTTCGCAAGGGTGGTTCATTGCAGATGTTTACTGCTCTTCCATTGAAAGCTTCTAAAGCCTACTCCTCGAACGTATTGCGGAGTTCTTTGAGGATAGTCTCCGCGTAATCTGATACCAAGTTCCAGGCTTGGGGGCCCTTCAGCATGGCTTCTACTAATTGTTCTGGAACGATATTAGTCTCCAGAATCCTCTCCACTTCAGCACGTTGATCCTGAAACCGGGGGCAGGAGAAGAACACGTGTTCCGCGTCCTCTATCACGTCTGTACAGTGTGGGCAGTTTGGGGAGTTTGCCCTCCTGAACCTGTGCAGGTATGCTCGAAAGCATCCATGTCCAGTCAGGAGTTGAGTGATGTAGAACCCAACCTCCCCATGCTGGCGGTTGACCCAACGACTGATGTTAGGTATCAATCGATATGTCCACCTTCCTATAGTAGAGCTGTCCCACCTCTCCTGCCATTGCCTTAGACTCATGGCTCTTTCATCGCTGTTTCCTGTCGGTTGGTCTTTCTCTAACTTTCTGCGATAAAGCCGTCCCCTTTCTGCAGCCAGGATGTCGATTGGTAGGGTAGAGGCAATCACACTCACCGCCTCGTAAGACACAGTGCGGTAGGATGATGCCACTCGAATCGCTGAGAGCCGCTGGACAGATTTCATTTTCCGGCGGTACGATGGTAGCTCGAGCGATTTCTCCCATACCGGTGCCCCGTACAACAAAACAGAAGTAGTTACTGTTGCCAGTAGCTGTCTTCTTATCTGTCTAGGGCCTCCGACATTCGGCATTATTCTAGATAATGCCCCCTGTACCCCAGCTGCTTTCTTGCTGGCCGCGGTTATGTGCTCTTTGAAGTTGAGCCGTGTGGCCAGGAGCACCCCCAAATAGCTGATGAAGGGCTGCGACTGTATGTAGGTGTCGCCTATTTTGAGGGTGATGGTTTCCCTTGCCTTTCGACTGCTAACAAGAAGTGTTTCGGTCTTTTGCTCTGCTAAACTCAAGTCCGCTGCGAGCATCCAATGCTGAATTGTGGCTATAGCGAATGAGAAGGTTGTTTGTATCTCCTCTATGTGCTTGCGCACTATGATCAATGCCACATCATCGGCGAATGCCACTAGCCTGACGCCCTCAGGCAGACCGAGCAGGAGCAGGTCGTTGTACATTACGTTCCATAAGAGGGGGCCAAGAACAGAACCCTGAGGTACACCTCCTGTGATCTTATAGTCTACTTGCCCATTTTCAGTTTGGTACAACAAGGCGGTCCTTGAAATACGCTGAAACCATTCTGCGCAAGTACTGCGGAACTTCCATCCTGGCAAGAGCCTCCAAAATGCGGTCCCAGCGGGCCGAGTTAAAGGCGTTCTTGATATCCAGGGTGGCTATTAGACAGTACTTTTTTCCACCTCTTCTCCATCTCTTTCCCGAGATAGCCTCTCTGGCGATGTTGGTAACGAGTTTCACGGCATCGATGGTTGATCTCCCCTTTCTGAACCCAAATTGGTTGGTGGAAAGTTTTGGCTCAACGTAGGGCTCCAGCCTATCTGCTATTATCCTTTCAAGGAGTTTTCCCGCAGAGTCCAACATACAGAGGGGACGATATGATGACGGTTCGTCGGGAGGTTTCTTTCCCCCTTTAGGGAGGAGCACAAGCCTCTGCTTTTTCCACTTAGTCGGGAAAACCCCCTGCTTTAGGCAGGTCTCATACATGTGTAGAAACATGTCAGGCCTATTGGCTATGGCGCATTTTAGCGCGATGTTAGGTATGCCATCTGGACCGGGAGCCTTACCGTTTTGGAGCCGGTTGCACGCGCCCATCAGCTCACTCATAGTCACTGATGGTATATCTTCGTCCCTCACCTGCCACGAAGGATTAGCGGGTAGCTCAGGCTTTGCAGGAAACAAGTGAGTGACAATGCGGTGCAATGATTCGGGGCAGTTCGTTGATGTCATGGGAGGGGCCTTAATTTTATGCATCACGATTTTATACGGTTTTCCCCATGGATCTTGATTAACTTCGTCACACAACTCCTTCCAGTAGGATCTCTTGCTTGAGAGAATGGCTCTTCGTAGTTGTTGTCTTTTGATCTCATAGTCGAGCCTTAGTTCTTCTGTTGTGATCCTGTCGCGTCTGTTCGTTGATGCAGCCTTCGTGCTTTGAGACACTCTCGTCGGTGTTGTGAGATCGTGTCGTTCCACCAGTAAACTGGTGGGCGGCTGTTGTTCTGCCGTCTCCTTGGCATGGAAGCATCGCAGGACTTGACAGCGCTTGTTATTACCTCTTTGGCAGTGGCTTCTGCGCTTGTTGCTATTGACAATGGTTCCTGCTCCATAACCAAGGCGAATGAATCAGCATCGAAAGCATTTTTGTTCCAACCGACTGGCTGTGACCTCGCACGACTGACACACAATCTTCGTTTGGGAGTGGTGTTGATTTCCCATATAATAGCTTGGTGGTCGCTATTAGTAAACTCCTCATCGACCCGCCACTCACAGCCCCCTTTAATTAGGTTGCTGCTAACGAATGTCACATCGATAATTGAGCTGGCTGTGCCTTTGCGATATGTGCTTACGGCTCCTGTGTTGAGGAGTACCAGGTTGAGCGAAGACATGGTCTCAAGGAGAGCTCGTCCTCTCGCGCTCGTTTCCCGACATCCCCAGTCAATTGCCCAGGCGTTGAAATCTCCTGCGATGGCGACCGATTCACGCTCCCGACATCCTCCGCCAAGGTGTCCAAGAATAACTCGAACTCCTCGAGCTGTGCACTAGGAGGTGCATAGCAGCTATAGAAGTGAACCCCTCCCACTTTGGCTCTCACAAGCCATGGTTCGGGGGTATTTGGGAGTTGTTGGGACGGAAGTTTACCGCAAGCCCATATCGCTGCTCTGTCCGTTGTGTCATTTACCCAGGACAGGGTGTCGAAGTTTTTGTACTGTTCGCAGATTATGGCTACGTCGCAATCCAATTCCCGCACCCGCTGTACCAGTAGGTCTTGGGCTGCTTCGCAATGGTTGAGGTTGAGTTGCAGTACTTTCATTTACGGGCTTGTGCTGCTCTCATCGCCTGTTGGTAGATCGGACATTTCCAACTACCCGCAACGTGCCGGCAGTCTGACCTACTATCTTTCTCTTTGCAGAGTAAGCACTTGGCAGGTTGTTGACAAGCCGAGGCATTGTGACCAGCGCCTCCGCATCTGTGACAACAACTGCTTCGGTCAGTCTTGCCTCTGCACGCCTGGGCGTTGTGCCCAAAGTGCCAGCATTTGAAGCACCGTCGAAGGCTGATCCTCTCGCGAACACGTACTGTGCCCCACGCAAGTTTCAGCTTTCCAAGTGCGATGGCTTTCTTGGCCTGGACCTCTGGGAGACAAACAACTGCCGTTTGTTTTGATCTATATGCCCGTCGAAGTGATTTCACTGCCTCCTCAGTGATCTCTGCCAGGCCGTCGATATTATCTTTGAGCAGCTTTACCACGTCTTCCTTTGTACTGATCTCATCCAGGTCTTTAATTTCAATCTCGATTTGCGGTATTCGAGATTGTACAGTGGCCCCACTTGGGAGCTTATTCTTGATGGCGTTACAGTAGCGCTCCATCTCCTGAGCGTCTGCCTTCGCGAATAAAAACAGGAGATCTCCCTTAGCTGTTCGTCGGATCTTATTGACTTTTTTGCCTATATCCTGCAAGGTGGGATCATTTTTGATATCTCGCAAGATATCTGCATGGGAGGTCTTCTCGCACTTTCTTTATAAGCAGCGTACAATGTGGCGCTGGTTTTTGCTTATTGGTCCTCGGGGCCTTTTTCCTCTTTACCACTTGCCAGTCAGTCAACTGGTTTGAAGGTTGGTTTTTGGTCTGCGGTTTAAACTTGGATTTTAATCCATTGTTTCTCTCCGCTTCTGAATTGACCACCCTACTTGTTGTTGCCTGGGTGGTTTGCCCGATGTTCTGGCAACCTTCTTTACCGGGCTTTAGCTTGCTAGCTAGCACCGGTTTAAGAGTTTTAAGTGGTGGTGCCTTACTTGATGAGGCTACTGAAGGCGAGGCCTTCGGTGGTGAGGTCCTTGCTACAGAGGCTACTTTTATTGAAGCCGCCTGCTTTGGGGCCGCCGGTGTTGATGCAGCCGGTTTTGAGTTAGCTGCTTTTGAGGCAGCCGCTTTTGGGACCTCCTTTTGCTTTTCACCTTGTGTCTGAGTGTTTGACACCTTTACTGGCGATGTCTGTGTTGTAGCAGGTTTCGCTACAGGAGATGGCTGCGTCGTTGACGTCAGATATTTGTCATATTCTGACTTAATGGCGTGTGCCAGTTTCTTGATCTCATGATGTACATTGTGCCTAGGCCCAATGAACGTCAAGAGCTCATCGATCTTTGCTCCTAATTTGTTTGGAGCGCCACTCTCATCTGATGCCCTTTGGGGGACGTCAACTCCACTATTCGCCTTTTGGAGGACTTGGCTGAATAGTGTATTGCTGCCAGCTCTAGTTTTAATGGTCGATGTTGTACCATTACCGATGTTCTTCTTCTTCTTGTCACTATGTGACGGAACCAGTGATAATTCGCTCCCCCCAGAATCCGTGGAGCGTGCACCGGCCACCGAGGCTTTCACTCGATCGGAACCGGTGGTGGGATTATCCTCTGCAGAGGTACCCACCTGGGGTATTAAGTTCACCTTATCACCCATATCCTATGATTTCTTCCAAAATTTTATCAAAAATAGGATCTTCAGCAGTTTCTTTCAGGACGGTTTGTATGGTTTCATCCATTTCCGTGGACACCCGCTGTTTCTTTTCAGCAACTTTATTAATGGTTTGTGCAATTTTTTCATGAAATGCCTTGTTTTCTAACAGGGTTTGTGCTAATATCTAAAATACCATTACAAGATTATTAAGGGCATTATACTGACTGCATTTGTAGGAATCATGTTTAGAAATTATGATATATATAAATATATATATATATATATATATATATATATATATATATATATATATATGTGTGTGTTTTTTTTTTTTTTTTTTTTTTTTTTTATCCGAAGAGGGGGAAATACATTGCGTACTTAACTAGCACGTGCTAGCCGTCGTGCGGGACTCCCGATGCAATGACTTCAAGCAAGAGTAATCGTTGCATTGAAACCACTATACCGTATACCCGCTAAAACCCTAACCTCTTTCTCCTACAACCATGGTCCCCTGCGGCACTCTTGTCAATACTACTTCGCAAGGGTGGTTCATTGCAGATGTTAACTGCTCTTACATTGAAAGCCTCTAAAGCCTACTCCTCGAAGGTATTGCGGAGCTCTTTAAGGATAGTCTCCGCGTAATCTGATACCAAGTTCCAGGCTTGGGGGCCCTTCAGCATGGCTTCTACTAATTGTTCTGGAACGATATTAGTCTCCAGAATCCTCTCCACTTCAGCACGTTGATCCTGAAACCGGGGGCAGGAGGAACACGTGTTCTGCGTCCTCTATAACGTCCGTACAGTGTAGGCAGTTTGGGGAGTTTGCCCTCCTGAACCTGTGCAGGTATGCTCGAAAGCATCCATGTCCAGTCAGGATTTGAGTGATGTAGACCCAACCTCCCCATGCTGGCGGTTGACCCAACGACTGATGTTAGGTATCAATCGATATGTCCACCGGCCTTTAGTAGAGCTGTCCCACCTCTCCTGCCATTGCCCTAGACTCATGGCTCTTTCATCGCTGTTTCCTGTCGGTTGGTCTTTCTCTAACTTTCTGCGATAAAGCCGTCCCCTTTCTGCAGCCAGGATGTCGATTGGTAGGGTAGAGGCAATCACACTCACCGCCTCGTAAGACACAGTGCGGTAGGTATATATATGTTTTTTTTTTTTTTTTTTTTTTTTTTTTTTTTTTTTTTTTATCCGAAGAGGGGGGAAATACATTGCGTACTTAGCTAGCACGTGCTAGGCCGTCGTGCGGGACTCCCGATGCAATGACTTCAAAGCAAGAGTAAATCGTTGCATTGAAACCAGTATACCGTATACCCGCTAAAACCCTAACCTCTTTCTCCTACAACCATGGTCCCCTGCGGCACTCTTACTCAATACTACTTCGCAAGGGTGGTTCATTGCAGATGTTTACTGCTCTTACATTGGAAAGCCTCTAAAGCCTACTCCTCGAACGTATTGCGGAGTTCTTTAAGGATAGTCTCCGCGTAATCTGATACCAAGTTCCAGGCTTGGGGGCCCTTCAGCATGGCTTCTACTAATTTGTTCTGGAACGATATTAGTCTCCAGAATCCTTTCCACTTCAGCACGTTGATCCTGAAACCGGGGGCAGGAGAAGAACACGTGTTCCTGCGTCCTCTATAACGTCCGTACAGTGTGGGCAGTTTGGGGAGTTTGCCCTCCTGAACCTGTGCAGGTATGCTCGAAAGCATCCATGTCCAGTCAGGAGTTGAGTGATGTAGAACCCAACCTCCCCATGCTGGCGGTTGACCCAACGACTGATGTTAGGTATCAATCGATATGTCCACGGCCTTTAGTAGAGCTGTCCCACCTCTCCTGCCATTGCCCTAGACTCATGGCTCTTTCATCGCTGTTTCCTGTCGGTTGGTCTTTCTCTAACTTTCTGCGATAAAGCCGTCCCCTTTCTGCAGCCAGGATGTCGATTGGTAGGGTAGAGGCAATCACACTCACCGCCTCGTAAGAGACAGTGCGGTAGGATGATGCCACTCGAATCGCTGAGAGCCGCTGGACTGATTTCATTTTCCGGCGGTACGATGGTAGCTCGAGCGATTTCTCCCATACCGGTGCCCCATACAACAAAACAGAAGTAGTTACTGTTGCCAGTAGCTGTCTTCTTATCTGTCTAGGGCCTCCGACATTCGGCATTATTCTAGATAATGCCCCCTGTACCCCAGCTGCTTTCTTGCTGGCCGCGATTATGTGCTCTTTGAAGTTGAGCCGTGCGTCCAGGAGCACCCCCAGATAGCTGATGAAGGGCTGCGACTGTATGTAGGTGTCGCCTATTTTGAGGGTGATGGTTTCCCTTGCCTTTCGACTGCTAACAAGAAGTGTTTCGGTCTTTTGTTCTGCTAAGCTCAAGTCCGCTGCGAGCATCCAATGCTGAATTGTGGCTATAGCGAATGAGAAGGTTGTTTGTATCTCCTCTATGTGCTTGCGCACTATGATCAATGCCACATCATCGGCGAATGCCACTAGCCTGACGCCCTCAGGCAGACCGAGCAGGAGCAGGTCGTTGTACATTACGTTCCATAAGAGGGGGCCAAGAACAGAGCCCTGAGGTACACCTCCTGTGATCTTATAGTCTACTTGCCCATTTTCAGTTTGGTACAACAAGATGCGGTCCTTGAAATACGCTGAAACCATTCTGCGCAAGTACTGCGGAACTTCCATCCTGGCAAGAGCCTCCAAAATGCGGTCCCAGCGGGCCGAGTTAAAGGCGTTCTTGATATCCAGGGTGGCTATTAGACAGTACTTTTTTCCACCTCTTCTCCATCTCTTTCCCGAGATAGCCTCTCTGGCGATGTTGGTAACGAGTGTCACGGCATCGATGGTTGATCTCCCCTTTCTGAACCCGAATTGGTTGGTGGAAAGTTTCGGCTCAACGTAGGGCTCCAGCCTATCTGCTATTATCCTTTCAAGGAGTTTTCCCGCAGAGTCCAACATACAGAGGGGACGATATGATGACGGTTCGTCGGGAGGTTTCTTTCCCCCTTTAGGGAGGAGCACAAGCCTCTGCTTTTTCCACTTAGTCGGGAAAACCCCCTGCTTTAGGCAGGTCTCATACATGTGTAGAAACATGTCAGGCCTATTGGCTATGGCGCATTTTAGCGCGATGTTAGGTATGCCATCTGGACCGGGAGCCTTACCGTTTTGGAGCCGGTTGCACGCGCCCATCAGCTCATTCATAGTCACTGATGGTATATCTTCGTCCCTCACCTGCCACGAAGGATAAGCGGGTAGCTCAGGCTTCGCAGGAAACAGTGAGTGACAATGCGGTGCAATGATTCGGGGCAGTTCGTTGATGTCATGGGAGGTGGCCTTGATTTTATGCATCACGATTTTATACGGTTTTTCCCCATGGATCTTGGTCAACTTCGTCACACAACTCCTTCCAGTAGGATCTCTTGCTTGAGAGAATGGCTCTTCGTAGTTGTTGTCTTTTGATCTCATAGTCGAGCCTTAGTTCTTCTGTTGTGACCCTGTCGCGTCTCCGTGCTCGTTGATGCAGCCTTCGTGCTTTGAGACACTCTCGTCGGTGTTGTGAGATCGTGTCGTTCCACCAGTAAACTGGTGGGCGGCTGTTGTTCTGCCGTCTCCTTGGCATGGATGCATCGCAGGACTTGACACGCTTGTCATTACCTCTTTGGCAGTGGCTTCTGCGCTTGTTGCTATTGACAATGGTTCCTGCTCCATAACCAAGGCGAATGAATCAGCATCGAAAGCATTTTTGGACTGGCTGTGACCTCGCACGACTGACACACAATTTTCGTTTGGGAGTGGTGTTGATTTCCCATATAATAGCTTGGTGGTCGCTATTAGTAAACTCCTCATCGACCTGCCACTCACAGCCCCCTTTAATTAGGTTGCTGCTAACGAATGTATCATCGATAATGGAGCTGGCTGTGCCTTTGCGATATGTGCTTACGTCTCCGTGTTGAGGAGTACCAGGTTGAGCGAAGACATGGTCTCAAGGAGAGCTCGTCCTCTCGCGCTCGTTTCCCGGCATCCCCAGTCAATTGCAGGCGTTGAAATCTCCTGCGATGGCGACCGATTCACGCTCCCGACATCCTCCGCCAAGGTCCAAGAATAGCTCGAACTCCTCGAGCTGTGCACTAGGAGGTGCATAGCAGCTATAGAAGTGAACCCCTCCCACTTTGGCTCTCACAAGCCATGGTTCGGGGTATTTGGGAGTTGTTGGGACGTTTACCGCAAGCCCATATCGCTGCTCTGTCCGTTGTGTAAACTCGAATTTTTTGTACTGTTGGGCAATCCAATTCCCCGCAATCCAATTCCCCCACCCGCTGTACCAGTAGGTCTTGGGCTGCTTCGCCAGTACTTTCATTTACGGGCTTGTGCTGCTCTCATCGCCTGTTGGTAGATCGGGAAGCTAGTAGGATCTCTTGCTTGAGAGAACTTGACTTTTGATCTCATAGTCGACTTAGTTCTTCTGTTGTGATGTCGAGGCTGTTCGTTGATGCATTGAGACACCTCTTTCGTGTCGTTCACCATTCAGTAAACTGGTGGGCGGCTGTTGTTCTGCCGTCTCCTTGCATGGAAGCATCGCAGGACTTGACATGTTAATTACCTCTTTGGCAGTGTTATTACCTTCCTGGTTCCTGCTCCATAACCAAGGCGAATGAATCAGCATCGAAAGCATTTTTGTTCCAACCGACTGGCTGTGACCTCGCACGACTGACACACAATCTTCGTTTGGGAGTGGTGTTGATTTCCATATAATAGCTTGGTGGTCGCTATTAGTAAACTCCTCATCGACCCGCCACTCACAGCCCCCTTTAATTAGGTTGCTGCTAACGAATGTCACATCGATAATGGAGCTGGCTGTGCCTTTGCGATATGTGCTTACGGCTCCTGTGTTGAGGAGTACCAGGTTGAGCGAAAACATGGTCTCAAGGAGAGCTCGTCCTCTCGCGCTCGTTTTCCCGACATCCCCAGTCAATTGCCCAGGCGTTGAAATCTCCTGCGATGGCGACCGATTCACGCTTCCGTACATCCTCCGCCAAGGTGTCCAAGAATAACTCGAACTCCTCGAGCTGTGCACTAGGAGGTGCATAGCAGCTATAGAAGTGAACCCCTCCCACTTTGGCTCTCACAAGCCATGGTTCGGGGGTATTTGGGAGTTGTTGGAACGGAAGTTTACCGCAAGCCCATATCGCTGCTCTGTCCGTTGTGTCATTTACCCAGGACAGGGTGTCGAAGTTTTTGTACTGCTCGCAGATTATGGCTACGTCGCAATCCAATTCCCGCACCCGCTGTACCAGTAGGTCTTGGGCTGCTTCGCAATGGTTGAGGTTGAGTTGCAGTACTTTCATTTACGGGCTTGTGCTGCTCTCATCGCCTGTTGGTAGATCGGACATTTCCAACTACCCGCAACGTGCCGGCAGTCTGACCTACTATCTTTCTCTTTGCAGAGTAAGCACTTGGCAGGTTGTTGACAAGCCGAGGCATTGTGACCAGCGCCTCCGCATCTGTGACAACAACTGCTTCGGTCAGTCTTGCCTCTGCACGCCTGGGCGTTGTGCCCAAAGTGCCAGCATTTGAAGCACCGTCGAAGGCTGATCCTCTCGCGAACACGTACTGTGCCCCACGCAAGTTTCAGCTTTCCAAGTGCGATGGCTTTCTTGGCCTGGACCTCTGGGAGACAAACAACTGCCGTTTGTGTTGATCTATATGCCCGTCGAAGTGATTTCACTGCCTCCTCAGTGATCTCTGCCAGGCCGTCGATATTATCTTTGAGCAGGTTTACTACGTCTTCCTTGGTACTGATCTCGTCCAAGTCTTTAATTTCAATCTAGATTTGCGGTATTCGAGATTGTACAGTGGCCCCGCTTGGGAGCTTATTCTTGATGGCGTTACAATAGCGCTCCATCTCCTGAGCGTCTGCCTTCGCGAATAAAAAAGTAGATCTCCCTTAGCTGTTCGTCGGATCTTATTGACTTTTTTGCCTATATCCTGCAAGGTGGGATCATTTTGATACCTCGCAAGATATCTGCATGGGAGCTCTTCTCGCCTTTCTTTATAAGCAGCGTACAATGTGGCGCTGGTTTTTGCTTATTGGTCCTCGGGGCCTTTTTCCTCTTTACCACTTGCCAGTCAGTCGACTGGTTTGAAGGTTTGTTTCTGGTCTGCGGTTTAAACTTGGATTTTAATCCATTGTTTCTCTTCGCTTCTGAATTGACCACCCTACTTGTTGTTGCCTGGGTGGTTTGCCCGATGTTCTGGCAACCTTCTACCGGGCTTTAGCTTGCTAGCTAGCACCGGTTTAAGAGTTTTAGTGTAGTGGTGCCTTACTTGATGAGGCTACTGAAGGCGAGCCTTCGGTGGCGAGTCCTTGCTACCGAGGCTCTTTTATTGAAGCCCCGCAGTTTGGGGCTACTTTTGATGCAGCCGGTTTGAGTTCGCCTGCTTTTGAGGCAGCCGCTTTTGGGACCTCCTTTTGCTTTTCACCTTGTGTCTGAGTGTTTGACACCTTTACTGGCGATGTCTGTGTTGTAGCAGGTTTCGCTACAGGAGATGGCCGCGTCGTTGACGTCAGATATTTGTCATATTCTGACTTAATGGCGTGTGCCAGTTTCTTGATCTCATGATGTACATTGTGCCTAGGCCCAATGAACGTCAAGAGCTCATCGATCTTTGCTCCTAATTTGTTTGGAGCGCCACTCTCATCTGTTGCCCTTTGGGGACGTCAACTCCACTATTCGCCTTTTGGAGGACTTGGCTGAATAGTGTATTGCTGCCAGCTCTAGTTTTAATGGTCGATGTTGTACCATTACGTGTTCTTCTTCTTCTTGTCACTATGTGACGGAACCAGTGATAATTCGCTCCCCCCGAATCCGTGGAGCGTGCACCGGCCACCGAGGCTTTCACTCGATCGGAACCGGTGGTGGGATTATCCTCTGCAGAGGTACCCACCTGGGGTATTAAGTTCACCTTATCACCCATATCCATAAATGGTTTATTTTCGGGTTCCTTCCCCTATCTGATTTTGGTCCGCCCTGAGGAAATCCTCAGTACTCCCCATTGCTGGAGAGCGTTCCCCTATCCGCCACCTGGGGAGGCGCCCGGTAGTGGACCAACAACCACCCCGGGAGGTATATATATGTGTGTGTGTGTGTGTGTGTGTTTTTTTTTTTTTTTTTTTTTTTTTTTTTTTTTTTTTTTTTTATCCGAAGAGGGGGGAAATACATTGCGTACTTAGCTAGCACGTGCTGGCCGTCGTGCGGGACTCCCGATGCAATGACTTCAAAGCAAGAGTAAATCGTTGCATTGAAACCAGTATACCGTATACCCGCTAAAACCCTAACCTCTTTCTCCTACAACCATGGTCCCCTGCGGCACTCTTACTCAATACTACTTCGCAAGGGTGGTTCATTGCAGATGTTAACTGCTCTTACATTGAAAGCCTCTAAAGCCTACTCCTCGAACGTATTGCGGAGGTCTTTGAGGATAGTCTCCGCGTAATCTGATACCAAGTTCCAGGCTTGCGGGGCCCTTCAGCATGGCTTCTACTAATTGTTCTGGAACGATATTAGTCTCCAGAATCCTCTCCACTTCAGCACGTTGATCCTGAAACCGGGGGCAGGAGAAGAACACGTGTTCCGCGTCCTCTATCACGTCCGTACAGTGTGGGCAGTTTGGGGAGTTTGCCCTCCTGAACCTGTGCAGGTATGCTCGAAAGCATCCATGTCCAGTCAGGAGTTGAGTGATGTAGAACCCAACCTCCCCATGCTGGCGGTTGACCCAACGACTGATGTTAGGTATCAATCGATATGTCCACCGGCCTTTAGTAGAGCTGTCCCACCTCTCCTGCCATTGCCCTAGACTCATGGCTCTTTCATCGCTGTTTCCTGTCGGTTGGTCTTTTCTAACTTTCTGCGATAAAGCCGTCCCCTTTCTGCAGCCAGGATGTCGATTGGTAGGGTAGAGGCAATCACACTCACCGCCTCGTAAGACACAGTGCGGTAGGATGATGCCACTCGAATCGCTGAGAGCCGCTGGACTGATTTCATTTTCCGGCGGTACGATGGTAGCTCGAGCGATTTCTCCCATACCGGTGCCCCGTACAACAAAACAGAAGTAGTTACTGTTGCCAGTAGCTGTCTTCTTATCTGTCTAGGGCCTCCGACATTCGGCATTATTCTAGATAATGCCCCCTGTACCCCAGCTGCTTTCTTGCTGGCCGCGATTATGTGCTCTTTGAAGTTGAGCCGTGTGTCCAGGAGCACCCCCAAATAGCTGATGAAGGCTGCGACTGTATGTAGGTGTCGCCTATTTTGAGGGTGATGGTTTCCCTTGCCTTTCGACTGCTAACAGAGTGTGTTTCGGTCTTTTGTTCTGCTAAACTCAAGTCCGCTGCGAGCATCCAATGCTGAATTGTGGCTATAGCGAATGAGAAGGTTGTTTGTATCTCCTCTATGTGCTTGCGCACTATGATCAATGCCACATCATCGGCGAATGCACTAGCCTGACGCCCTCGGCAGACCGAGCAGGAGCAGGTCGTTGTACATTACGTTCCATAAGAGGGGGCCAAGAACAGAGCCCTGAGGTACACCTCCTGTGATCTTATAGTCTACTTGCCCATTTTCAGTTTGGTACAACAAGATGCGGTCCTTGAAATACGCTGAAACCATTCTGCGCAAGTACTGCGGAACTTCCATCCTGGCAAGAGCCTCCAAAATGCGGTCCCAGCGGCCGAGTTAAAGGCGTTCTTGATATCCAGGGTGGCTATTAGACAGTACTTTTTTCCACCTCTTCTCCATCTCTTTCCCGAGATAGCCTCTCTGGCGATGTTGGTAACGAGTTCACGGCATCGATGGTTGATCTCCCTTTTCTGAACCCGAATTGGTTGGTGGAAAGTTTCGGCTCAACGTAGGGCTCCAGCCTATTTGCTATTATTCTTTCAAGGAGTTTTCCCGCAGAGTCCAACATACAGAGGGGACGATATGATGACGGTTCGTCTGGAGGTTTCTTTCCCCCTTTAGGGAGGAGCACAAGCCTCTGCTTTTTCCACTTAGTCGGGAAACCCCCTGCTTTAGGCAGGTCTCATACATGTGTAGAAACATGTCAGGCCTATTGGCTATGGCGCATTTTAGCGCGATGTTAGGTATGCCATCTGGACCGGGAGCCTTACCGTTTTGGAGCCGGTTGCACGCGCCCATCAGCTCACTCATAGTCACTGATGGTATATCTTCGTCCCTCACCTGCCACGAAGGATAGCGGGTAGCTCAGGCTTCGCAGGAAACAAGTGAGTGACAATGCGGTGCAATGATTCGGGGCAGTTCGTTGATGTCATGGGAGGGGCCTTATTTTATGCATCACGATTTTATACGGTTTTCCCCATGGATCTTGATTAACTTCGTCACACAACTCCTTCCAGTAGGATCTCTTGCTTGAGAGAATGCTCTTCGTAGTTGTTGTCTTTTGATCTCATAGTCGAGCCTTAGTTCTTCTGTTGTGACCCTGTCGCGTCTCCGTGCTCGTTGATGCAGCCTTCGTGCTTTGAGACACTCTCGTCGGTGTTGTGAGATCGTGTCGTTCCACCAGTAAACTGGTGGGCGGCTGTTGTTCTGCCGTCTCCTTGGCATGGAAGCATCGCAGGACTTGACAACGCTTGTCATTACCTCTTTGGCAGTGGCTTCTGCGCTTGTTGCTATTGACAATGGTTCCTGCTCCATAACCAAGGCGAATGAATCAGCATCGAAAGCATTTTTGTTCCAACCGACTGGCTGTGACCTCGCACGACTGACACACAATCTTCGTTTGGGAGTGGTGTTGATTTCCCATATAATAGCTTGGTGGTCGCTATTAGTAAACTCCTCATCGACCCGCCACTCACAGCCCCCTTTAATTAGGTTGCTGCTAACGAATGTCACATCGATAATGGAGCTGGCTGTGCCTTTGCGATATGTGCTTACGTCTCCTGTGTTGAGGAGTACCAGGTCCTCTCGCGCTCGTTTCCCGGCATCCCCAGTCAATTGCCCAGGCGTTGAAATCTCCTGCGATGGCGACCGATTCACGCTTCCGTACATCCTCCGCCAAGGTGTCCAAGAATAACTCGAACTCCTCGAGCTGTGCACTAGGAGGTGCATAGCAGCTATAGAAGTGAACCCCTCCCACTTTGGCTCTCACAAGCCATGGTTCGGGGGTATTTGGGAGTTGTTGGAACGGAAGTTTACCGCAAGCCCATATCGCTGCTCTGTCCGTTGTGTCATTTACCCAGGACAGGGTGTCGAAGTTTTTGTACTGCTCGCAGATTATGGCTACGTCGCAATCCAATTCCCGCACCCGCTGTACCAGTAGGTCTTGGGCTGCTTCGCAATGATTGATTGAGTTGCAGTACTTTCATTTACGGGCTTGTGCTGCTCTCATCGCCTGTTGGTAGATCGGACATTTCCAACTACCCGCAACGTGCCGGCAGTCTGACCTACTATCTTTCTCTTTGCAGAGTAAGCACTTGGCAGGTTGTTGACAAGCCGAGGCATTGTGACCGCGCCTCCGCATCTGTGACACAACTGCTTCGGTCAGTCTTGCCTCTGCACGCCTGGGCGTTGTGCCCAAAGTGCCAGCATTTGAAGCACCGTCGAAGGCTGATCCTCTCGCGAACACGTACTGTGCCCCACGCAAGTTTCGCTTTCCAAGTGCGATGGCTTTCTTGGCCTGGACTTCTGGGAGACAAACAACTGCCGTTTGTGTTGATCTATATGCCCGTCGAAGTGATTTCACAGCCTCCTAAGTGATCTCTGACACGCCGTCGATATTATCTTTGAGCAGGTTTACTACGTCTTCCTTGGTACTGATCTCGTCCAGGTCTTTAATTTCAATCTCGATTTGCGGTATCGAGATTGTACAGTGGCCCGCTTGGGAGCTTATTCTTGATGGCGTTACAATAGCGCTCCATCTCCTGAGCGTCTGCCTTGGCGAATAACAATAGTAGATCTCCCTTAGCTGTTCGTCGGATCTTATTGACTTTTTTGCCTATATCCTGCAAGGTGGATCATTCTTGATACCTCGCAAGATATCTGCATGGGAGCTCTTCTCGCCTTTCTTTATAAGCAGCGTACAATGTGGCGCTGGTTTTTGCTTATTGGTCCTCGGGGCCTTTTTCCTCTTTACCACTTGCCAGTCAGTAGACTGGTTTGAAGGTTGGTTTTTGGTCTGCGGTTTAAACTTGGATTTTAATCATTGTTTCTCTCCGCTTCTGAATTGACCACCCTACTTGTTGTTGCCTGGGTGGTTTGCCCGATGTTCTGGCACCTTCTTTACCGGGCTTTAGCTTGCTAGCTAGCACCGGTTTAAGAGTTTTTGGTAGGTGCCTTACTTGGAGGCTACTGAAGGCGAGGCCTTCGTGTGCGAGGTCCTTGCTACAGAGTCTGCCGCTAGTGACTACTTTTATTGAAGCCGCCTGCTTTGGGGCCGCCGGTGTTGATGCAGCCGGTTTTGAGTTAGCTGCTTTTGAGGCAGCCGCTTTTGGGACCTCCTTTTGCTTTTCACCTTGTGTCTGAGTGTTTGACACCTTTACTGGCGATGTCTGTGTTGTAGCAGGTTTCGCTACAGGAGATGGCCGCGTCGTTGACGTCAGATATTTGTCATATTCTGACTTAATGGCGTGTGCCAGTTTCTTGATCTCATGATGTACATTGTGCCTAGGCCCAATGAACTTCAAGAGCTCATCGATCTTTGCTCCTAATTTGTTTGGAGCGCCACTCTCATTTGTTGCCCTTTGGGGCACGTCACTCCACTATCCGCCTTTTGGAGGACTTGGCTGAATAGTGTCTTGCTGCCAGCTCTAGTTTTAAATGGTCGATGTTGTACCATTAACAGTGTCTTTCTTCTTGTTGTCACTATGTGACGGAACCTTGATAATTCGCTCCCCCCAGAATCCGTGGAGCGTGCACCGGCCACCGAGGCTTTCACTCGATCGGAACGGTGGTGGGATTATCCTCTGCAGAGGTACCCACCTGGGGTATTAAGTTGACCTTATCACCCATATCCATGAATGGTTTATTTTCGGGGTTCCTTCCCTATCTGATTTTGGTCCGCCCTGAAGATCCTCAGTACTCCTTGCTGGAGAGCGTTCCCCTATCCGCCACTGGGGAGGCGCCCGGTAGTGGACCAACAACCACCCCGGTGTGTGTGTGTGTGTGTGTGTGTTTTTTTTTTTTTTTTTTTTTATCCGAAGAGGGGGGAAATACATTCCGTACTTAACTAGCACGTGCTGCCGTCGTGCGGGACTCCCGATGCAATGACTTCAAAGCAAGAGTAATCGTTGCATTGAACCAGTATACCGTATACCCGCTAAAACCCTAACCTCTTTCTCCTACAACCATGGTCCCCTGCGGCACTCTTTGTCAATACTACTTCGCAAGGGTGGTTCATTGCAGATGTTTACTGCTCTTACATTGAAAGCCTCTAAAGCCTACTCCTCGAAGTATTGCGGAGTTCTTTGAGGATAGTCTCCGCGTAATCTGATACCAAGTTCCAGGCTTGGGGCCATTCAGCATGGCTTCTACTAATTGTTCTGGAACGATATTATCTCCAGAATCCTCTCCACTTCAGCACGTTGATCCTGAAACCGGGGGCAGGAGAAGAACACGTGTTCCGCGTCCTCTATCACGTCCGTACAGTGTGGGCAGTTTGGGGAGTTTGCCCTCCTGAACTGTGCAGGTATGCTCGAAAGCATCCATGCCAGTCAGGAGTTTGAGTGATGTAGAACCCAACCTCCCCATGCTGGCGGTTGACCCAACGACTGATGTTAGGTATCAATCGATATGTCCACCGGCCTTTAGTAGAGCTGTCCACACCTCTCCTGCCATTGCCTTAGACTCATGGCTCTTTCATCGCTGTTTCCTGTCGGTTGGTCTTTCTCTACTTTCTGCTGCGATAAAGCCGTCCCCTTTCTGCAGCCAGGATGTCGATTGGTAGGGTAGAGGCAATCACACTCACCGCCTCGTAAGACACAGTGCGGTAGGATGATGCCACTCGAATCGCTGAGAGCCGCTGGACTGATTTCATTTTCCGGCGGTACGATGGTAGCTCGAGCGATTTCTCCCATACCGGTGCCCCGTACAACAAAACAGAAGTATTTACTGTTGCCAGTAGCTGTCTTCTTATCTGTCTAGGGCCTCCGACATTCGGCATTATTCTAGATAATGCCCCCTGTACCCCAGCTGCTTTCTTGCTGGCCGCGATTATGTGCTCTTTGAAGTTGAGCCGTGTGTCCAGGAGCACCCCAAATAGCTGATGAAGGGCTGCGACTGTATGTAGGTGTCGCCTATTTTGAGGTGATGGTTTCCCTTGCCTTTCGACTGCTAACAAGAAGTGTTTCGGTCTTTTGTTCTGCTAAACTCAAGTCCGCTGCGAGCATCCAATGCTGAATTGTGGCTATAGCGAATGAGAAGGTTGTTTTGTATCTCCTCTATGTGCTTGCGCACTATGATCAATGCCACATCATCGGCGAATGCCACTAGCCTGACGCCCTCAGGCAGACCGAGCAGGAGCAGGTCGTTGTACATTACGTTCCATAAGAGGGGCCAAGAACAGAGCCCTGAGGTACACCTCCTGTGATCTTATAGTCTACTTGCCCATTTTCAGTTTGGTACAACAAGATGCGGTCCTTGAAATACGCTGAAACCATTCTGCGCAAGTACTGCGGAACTTCCATCCTGGCAAGAGCCTCCAAAATGCGGTCCCAGCGGGCCGAGTTAAAGGCGTTCTTGATATCCAGGGTGGCTATTAGACAGTACTTTTTTCCACCTCTTCTCCATCTCTTTCCCGAGATAGCCTCTCTGGCGATGTTGGTAACGAGTGTCACGGCATCGATGGTTGATCTCCCCTTTCTGAACCCGAATTGGTTGGTGGAAAGTTTCGGCTCAACGTAGGGCTCCAGCCTATCTGCTATTATCCTTTCAAGGAGTTTTCCCGCAGAGTCCAACATACAGAGGGGACGATATGATGACGGTTCGTCGGGAGGTTTCTTTCCCCCTTTAGGGAGGAGCACAAGCCTCTGCTTTTTCCACTTAGTCGGGAAAACCCCCTGCTTTAGGCAGGTCTCATACATGTGTAGAAACATGTCAGGCCTATTGGCTATGGCGCATTTTAGCGCGATGTTAGGTATGCCATCTGGACCGGGAGCCTTACCGTTTTGGAGCCGGTTGCACGCGCCCATCAGCTCATTCATAGTCACTGATGGTATATCTTCGTCCCTCACCTGCCACGAAGGATAAGCGTAGCTCAGGCTTTGCAGGAAACAAGTGAGTGACAATGCGGTGCAATGATTCGGGGCAGTTCGTTGATGTCATGGGAGGGCCTTAATTTTATGCATCACGATTTTATACGGTTTTCCCCATGGATCTTGATTAACTTCGTCACACAACTCCTTCCAGTAGGATCTCTTGCTTGAGAGAATGGCTCTTCGTAGTTGTTGTCTTTTGATCTCATAGTCGAGCCTTAGTTCTTCTGTTGTGACCCTGTCGCGTCTCCGTGCTCGTTGATGCAGCCTTCGTGCTTTGAGACACTCTCGTCGGTGTTGTGAGATCGTGTCGTTCCACCAGTAAACTGGTGGGCGGCTGTTGTTCTGCCGTCTCCTTGCATGGAAGCATCGCAGGACTTGACAACGCTGTCATTACCTCTTTGGCAGTGGCTTCTGCGCTTGTTGCTATTGACAATGGTTCCTGCTCCATAACCAAGGCGAATGAATCAGCATCGAAAGCATTTTTTGTTCCAGCCGACTGGCTGTGACCTCGCACGACTGACACACACAATTCGTTTGGGAGTGGGTTGATTTCCCAATAATAGCTTGGTGGTCGCTATTAGTAAACTCCTCATCGACCCGCCACTCACAGCCCCCTTTAATTAGGTTGCTGCTAACGATGTTACATCGATAATGGAGCTGGCTGTGCCTTTGCGATATGTGCTTACGGCTCCTGTGTTGAGGAGTCCAGGTTGAGCGAAGACATGGTCTCAAGAGAGCTCGTCCCTCTCGCGCTCCTTTCCCGACATCCCCAGTCCAATTGCCCAGGCGTTGAAAATCTCCTGCGATGGCGACCGATTCACGCTTCCGTACATCCTCCGCCAAGGTGTCCAAGATAACTCGAACTCCTCGAGCTGTGCACTAGGAGGTGCATAGCAGCTATAGAAGTGAACCCCTCCCACTTTGGCTCTCACAAGCCATGGTTCGGGGGTATTTGGGAGTTGTTGGAACGGAAGTTTACCCGCAAGCCCTATCGCTGCTCTGTGTCCGTTGTGTCATTTACCCAGGACAGGGTGTCGAATTTTTGTACTGCTCGCAGATTATGGCTACGTCGCAATCCAATTCCCGCACCCGCTGTACCAGTAGGTCTTGGGCTGCTTCGCAATGATTGAGGTTTGAGTTGCAGTACTTTCATTTACGGGCTTGTGCTGCTCTCATACGCCTGTTGGTAGATCGGACATTTCCAACTACCCGCAACGTGCCGGCAGTCTGACCTACTATCTTTCTCTTTGCAGAGTAATACACTTGGCAGGTTGTTGCCAGCCGAGGCATTGGACCACGCCTCCGCATCTGTGACAACAACTGCTTCGGTCAGTCTTGCCTCTCACGCCTGGGGCGTTGTGCCCAAGTGCCAGCATTTGAAGCACCGTCGAAGCTGATCCTCTCGCGAACACGTACTGTGCCCACGCGCCCGCAGTGTTAGCTTTCCAATTGGCGATGGCTTTCTTGGCCTGGACCTCTGGGAGACAAACAACTGCCGTTTGTGTTGATCTATATGCCTGTCGAAGTGTTTTCACTGCCTCCTCAGTGATCTCTGCCAGGCCGTCGATATTATCTTTGAGCAAGTTTATACCTCTTCCTTGGTACTGATCTCGTCCAGTCTTTAATTTCAATCTCGATTTGGGGTATTCGAGTTGTACAGTGGCCCCGCTTGGGACTTATTCTTGATGGCGTTACAATAGCGCTCCTCTCCTGAGCGTCTGCCTTCGCGAATACAAAGGAGTCTCCCTTAGCTGTTCGTCGGATCTTATTGACTTTTTGGCCTATATCCTCAAGGTGGGATCATTCTTGATACCTCGCAAGATATCTGCATGGGAGCTCTTATCTCGCCTTTCTTATAAGCGCGTACAATGTTGGGCTGGTTTTGCTTATTGGTCCCTCGGGCCTTTTTCTCCTCTTTAGTACCACTTGGCCAGTCAGTCGACTGGTTTGAAGGTTGTTTTTTGGTCTGCGGTTTAACTTGGGTTTAATACATTGTTTTCTCTCCTCGTCTGATTGACCACCTACTTGTTGTTGCATGGGTGGTTGCCCGATGTTTCTGGCAACCTTCTTTACCGGGCTTTAGCTTGCTAGGTAGCACCGTTTAAGAGTTTTAAGTAGTGGTGTGCCTTACTTGATGAGGTACTGAAGGCGAGGCTTCGGTGGCGAGGTCCTTGCTACAGAGGCTACTTTTATTGAAGCCGCCTGCTTTGGGGCCGCCGGTGTTGATGCAGCCGGTTTTGAGTTAGCTGCTTTTGAGGCAGCCGCTTTTGGGACCCTCCTTTTGCTTTTCACCTTGTGTCTGAGTGTTTGACACCTTTACTGGCGATGTCTGTGTTGTAGCAGGTTTCGCTACAGGAGGTGGCCGCGTCGTTGACGTCTGATATTTGTCATATTCTGACTTAATGGCGTGTGCCAGTTTCTTGATCTCATGATGTACATTGTGCCTAGGCCCAATGAACTTCAAGAGCTCATCGATCTTTGCTCCTAATTTGTTTGGAGCGCCACTCTCAGTTGTGCCCTTTGGGAGGCCGTCAACTCCACTATCCGCCTTTTGGAGGACTGGTGATAGTGTCTTGCTGCCAGCTCTAGTTTTAATGGTCCGATGTTTGTACCATTACAGTGTTCTTATTCTCTTGTCACCATGTGACGGAAGCCAGTGATAATTCGCTCCCCCCAGAATCCGTGTAGCGTGCACCCGTCACCGAGGCTTTCACTCGATCGAGACCGTGGTGGTGATTATCCTCTGCAGAGTACCCACCTGGGGGCATTAAGTTTGACCCTTATCAACCCATATCCATGTGTGTGTGTTTTTTTTGTGTGTTTTTTTTTTTTTTTTTTTTTTTTTTTTTTTTTTATCCGAAGAGGGGGGAAATACATTGCGTACTTAACTAGCCACGTCTAGCCGTCGTGCGGGACTCCCGATGCAATGACTTCAAAGCAAGATAAATCGTTGCATTGAAACCAGTATACCGTATACCGCTAGAACCCTAACCTCTTTCTCCTACAACCCATGG